>MU225256.1:9487251-9498435 GCA_018584345.1 Thuja plicata | reverse complement strand
TAGCCAATAAAATAAATATATTTTCAAACTACACATAAAAATCGCCTCATATATTACATATTTTCCCCACATTAATTTATAATTCGCCACTACAAATATGTTTATTTACCTTCACAAGACAATAATTTGCCTCATATATTACATATTTTACCCACATTAATTTATCATTCGCCACTACAAATATTTTTTTTACCTTCACAAGACAATAATTCGCCAGGATTTTATGGAATTTTCATTCGATAGGGACAAAATCGCCTACGACTTTATATTTTTTTCTTGATTTGAAAAAAAACTTCGCCATCATCATTAAAAAATTTCCCCTAAATTAATGTACGATTCGCCAGGATTTTACACTTTTTCCTAGGAGGGGGTTTCTTAAAGTTATCCCTGCAGACAAGGTATTGAGATAGTTTAGAGAGAGGTAGGGAGTGTCATTTAGGTCAGCACATTTTTCTAAGTCTATGATTGATATCAGAGGTTAGGGAGATTTCATCCCTATATAGACTATAGTGGCGCAGTAGTGAATATTAGATGTTTGGGATTCCAGGACTACTACTAGGTATGATGTCTATGGGGGTATACATAGACCTATACCATATATGGATCTAGGGTACCAGTTCTTATATATATGCATCAATGAGCCTGATATTTGAGGAGGAGACATGGGTGGCACATTAGGAGAGAATGACGAGGTGATCGAGGAGGGAGAGGATGAGGAAGAGGGAGATATGGAGTATGATGTGGGAGAGTTTATGATGATGATGGCAGAGATGGTGGTGGTTGTGAAGGAGGGAGAGACAGAGGTCGAGGAGGAGGGATAGATGGAGGATGAGGATACATAGATGGAGATGATAGGGGTGGTATAGGGGTTACTATTCTAGTTGCTCCATTTATTCTTCCTAGTGGTATACTTGTGGCAGTAGTAGAAAAGTGTTGAAGATGAGGCTTATATTGATGTGAGTGGTAGTAATTTAGAAGAGACTGGGAGCACTAGTAGTAACACTAGCTCTTCCAGTAGCGATGAGGAGATGGAGGAAGTGTCATGAGGTGATGACATAGATTTGTTCAATGTTTCCATAGGTGGTGATGATACAAGTTTGATGGATGTAGCCATGTGGGGGTTTGACGAGGCCACACATGATGTACCCATGAGAGAAGAGGGACATATTTTTGACATTAACTATGTAGATCACACAGTTTGAGACAGAACTACTGAGACTCATTGTGATGGACTATTGAGGAGGATTACTCAAGAAAAGGCTAGAACTATTGAGGAAAATGGTAGGGTATAGGTGTCAGATGTAAAGATTCACTGGTATGCTAGGAGGAGGAATTACTTGGATAGGAGAATAGAAAGGATAGAGAGGGAGATGGATGTGGAGATAGATAGTATGAGGGAAAAGATACAGGTAGTGGAGGGTAGAGCATAAGCAATAGATTCTAGAGCTAGGGTCATAGAGACAAAGGTTAGGGACTTTATTTCCAGTGTTCAGGATGCTACTACTCAGCAAGTCATTCATAGATACTTTCAGGCAGGGGTAGAGAGCACTAGGAAGACTCGGGAGATGCAGAAGGAGAATCATTATTGGTAGGGGAATATGATCAGGTTGTGTCAAAAGAACAAAGGATCCTATTTACACCCCATCTCATCAATCCCAATGGACACAGAGATCGCAAGGCACTGGTGCAGTGGTTCATCCTGGTAGAGAATCACTGTGAGTGATAGGTGCTCCTCCAAGACATACTGAGGCTGGGACTTCTACTTCAATACCACCTAGGCCCCCCAAATGAAAGTTTGGAGGAAGTTCTAGATGATTCTAGATAGACATTTTTTTGCATATATTTTGCGAGCTTGCAAGCTCACCTTATGACATTGTACCATGATATATTTCAAGTTATTTACATATATATATGATATAGTTTTGGCAACCTTATATGATGTGTTTATGATCTATTATGCTTTAGGCTTTACATGATGCACATGATGTCTATGAGATTCTATTATTTATGATATTCTCCTTCATGTATGCATTTCCTATTATGATGTGATGTCATGATGATGTGTTATGCACTTTATGTGATGTCATGACTAGCTATGTTGCAGATTTGATGATAGTATATGCTTAAATGATCTAAATGTATTTTTATATGACTTTATATGATGGATGGATGCATTTGTGATGTATATTATATGATCAATGATGTATGCACACTAACATACATGATGTGTTATTTTTTTGTATCATGATACTTTATCTTAAAGATTTTTTTAGGACTAACATATAGAATGGTTAGTAGTGGTAGATAGGAAAATGAGAGAAGAGGAGAGATGATAAGAATGAATCTTGATTGAAAACTAAATTTCTCTTTTTTTAACCAGATTTGAATTCTAACTTATTTGAGCAATTTCTTTTATCTAGGCATGACCATCCTTTTTCATTCTAACAAGCACTTTGAATAGACAAGGAATGTGGGCCGATGCATCTAGCTTGGGAATTAAGAGTAGAGGTATGTGCGGAATATCACAACCAAATTATCTATTGCAAGCCTTGCAATTAGATATTGCATGTGGATGTGAAGGCTCTTATCACCGACACCCAAAACACTCTTTTAATAATTCACAGCCAACATCCCACAGACAGCAGACAAAAGATAATTCATGAACCACCCCGACATCTCTATTTTCTTAATGGAATCATGGAGATGCATAAGAACATGACTTACAAAAATTAAGGCATAATAAGACCAACTTGAATCAACAAGTAAGCATCCATACTGATTATGTGTCTGTATTTTTGCAGTAGTTTGAACATTGAATTTTTTATGTTTTGTCGATGCTATCAGGTGAAGTATAAGGTACCCTGTGTAAGACCTATCTGTCTAGTTTCAAGTGTTCCTTTCCTTGTATAAAATAACATGAATATCTTGACAAAATACTATGTGACTTCATTGATAAATGAGACAATGTGATCAATCTGACTGAGGAACTGCTGATAAGTTTAACTATTTTGAATTATTTTCGTTGAAGCTTAGACTTTCCTTTTTATGTGATTCAATGCCTACTTTGAAATGAAAAAGAATAGAATTGATACCCAAAGGAGATTTATTGTATAATTTTCTTGGTTTTTCAATTTTTTTGGTTGTTTGGTGATAATTTTTTTCAAGACGTTTTTCAATTTTTAGGGATTTTTTCAAAAAAAATTGTCATGTTTTTGGTATTATTTTAGAATTTTTTACATTTTTTTAGGGATTTTTTCAGTGCTCGATGGATCATGACATTAGGGTGCCCCCACTCAAAATAGAATAGGAAATTTATTGCAGAATGGACATGGTCAGTTAACTTTGTGTTGAATATAAGCTGGCAATGGGCCACAAAAAATTTTCACAAACTTCAAGTCCTGATAGATTTATTGTGGAATATGGGGTGAAATGACAAGTGAAACCAGATTAGAATGATGATAGATGATAGAGAAACGGTCTCTATTCATGGCGTTGGTTTTCTTAGTTTTCACCATGTTACTTACCCAAGGCACCACCAAAGTGGTTTTCACTATAGGAAAAATTTATTTCTTTTGTATTTCTATTTTTGTGTCACTGAAGCTGCTTGATTGCCAGTTTTTCGTCAAGGTAACCATTTTTTGCTTTTTTATTTTTTTACATTGTTTAAATGGGTCTACTCTGACAGTTATGAAAAGTACTTTTGCAGATGCATGTTATTAATGGGGTCTGATAGAGGCTATCCCTTTGATGTTGATATCTTATATGTTCTAGACCCATAGATTGTTGTAATGGTGTAAGGACCCAACTAGTTCGGTTCACACTTTCCTGGCTTTTCTCTTTCTTTCTGATTTTTTTTTTCCATTAGGACTAGGTCATCAACTTCAAAATCTCTGGGTATGACTTTTTTTTTAGCTTCTCCTGAGACATTGTTGATATGCTTGCAAATGTGTTAGTGTCTTTTGTCTCATTTCATCAAGAAACTCTAGTTCATGTAGTCGAGATACTCGGTAGTCGTAATCTAAAATAATGTGTTGAAGTGATATGTGCAATGATGGGAGATCAACCTCTAATGTCAAGATAGCTTTGGTACCATAAAATAGTGAATATGGAGTAGATCATGTGGGAGTACAGAAAATAGTGAGGTATGTCCATAAGGAGGAGTTGAGTTGGAGGTTTCAGACCTGACTAGCTTCATTGACTATCTTTTTCAGGATTTTTATAATGATTTTATTTGTAGTCTCAGCCTGGCTGTTACCTTGGGGAAAGTAGAGTGAAGAATATCTATGGTGGGTGTAGAATTTTTTGCAGAGCTCATCCACATTTTTTAAGGGGGAGCCATGATTTGTAAAGATGGTATGTGGTACACCATACAGACTTATGATATACTTCATAAGAAACTTGTAAATTTGTTTGCTAGTGGTGTAGGTCATTGGAATTACTTCAACCCACTTTGTGAAATACTTAGTGGAAATAATTATATACTTATGGCCATCGTAGGATAAGAGATATATATTTCCAACTAGGTCGAATCCCCACTGTGAAAAGGACCATGGTGATGTTAGTGGTTGTAGCTCCTAAGAAGGTGCATCAATGAGGTTCCCATGAATCTGACACTTTCTAAACTTTTGCATAAATAGGAAAACATTTGTTTGCATTGTAGGCCAATAATACCCAGTTCGTAAAATCTTCTTGTATAAGGTAAATCCATTATAATGAGCATCACAAATGCACTCGTATACTTCTAATATCATCATTTTTTATTCTTCTGAGTTGATAAATTTGAGGAGTGTTCTATCCAGACTATGTCGATAAAGTGTATTAGAAATTATCATGTAACAGGAGGCTTGCCTTATCAAGGACTTCTTTTGGTTCTGAGACAAGTCAATTGGGATAGTTGGCTAGTTAGGTAGGCATATATATCTTGGTACCAAGGAGAATTGGGACCAACAATTTCACACGTGACCTCAGAATTGGGTACTTCAAAGGAAGGGAGCATGAGTCATTCGAACATGAATTCACAATGGGTCACATCTGGTGGCATATCAAGAAAAGATCATATAGTATCCATGGCATTCCTTCTTTGTTCTTGATTCTTGGGATCTTATCAAATGTTATCATTTCAAAAAAATTCTTCATGTCTTCTGCCAAGGCCTTATAAGGAATCAGTTTGTCATCATTTTTGTCATAGCTTCCATTGACCTTGTTGATAATCAATTGAGAATATCCACACACCTGTAGTTTTTGAATCTTCCACTAGACTGTTGTTTTGAGCCCAATTATCAGTCCTTCATATTCTACTATATTCTTAGTGTAGTCAAAACTCAGTCTATAAGACCTCATAATAGAATCTCCTTTGAGAGTGATGAAGACTATGCCAGCGCTTGATCCCTTTTGTGTGTGAGAGCATCAAAGTATAATTTACATTGTTTCTCATCCTCAATGGGGAATATGTTTTCATCTAGAAACTCTATTAGCATTAGATGACTAGAAGGTAATGGTGCATCTTCCAGTTAGTCTACAATAAATTGTCCTTTTATTTCTTTTCTATCCATGTAGTATATGTTGAATTCACTAAGAATCATGACCCATTTGGCGAGTCACTCTGTCAATGTAGCTTTACTTAATTGATATTTCAATGGATCAATCTTTACCATTAGGATCATCTTGTGACTCACCATGTAATGTCTAAGTTTTTGGGAAGAAAAAACTACAACCAAACATGCTCTTTCAATTGTAGTATATTTTATCTCATAATCCACAAGTGTTCGACTGATATAGTAGATGGATCTTTATTTTCCTTTTGAATCATTATGTGCTAATAATGCCCCCAGTGAGTTCTCTGTAGCTGATATGTATAATAGTAGGGGCTAATCTGGAATGGGCCCCACTAGGACTGGTGCTGAGAGAAGATGATATTTCAATACTTGAGATGCATTTTTCCAATCTTCTATCCATGTTAATTTGACATTTTTATGTAGTAAGTACTAGAACGGATGACACTTTTCAACTAGTTGTGAAATGAATCATCTTAATTATTATAGCCTACCTTGTAGACTTCTCAGGTTCTTTAAAATTGTTCATGGAGGCATATTAATAGTTGCTTAAACTTGTTTGGGATCAAACTCTATTCCTCTATGGGAGACAATGAATCCCAACAAATTTCCTGATGTGAGCCCAAAGACACACTTCTTTAGGTTTAACTGTACCTTGTATTCCTGGATTTTGTCAAAGAATGGTCCTAATACTAATAAATGTAGATTCCTTTCCATGGATTTTTCCAATATGTCATCAACATACTCTTCCATTGTGATATGCATCATGTCATGAAAGATAGTTGTCATTACTCTCTGATATGTGGCACCTACATTTTTTAGAACAAAGGGCATGACACACCAACAGAAAGTTCCCCAGGCACAAGTGAATATAGTTTTGTGCTAGCTTGATCTTATTATATCTAAAGAAACCATCCATCAGTGATAGCATTTTGTACCCTGAAGTGAGATCAACAATCATGTCTATGTTCGGAAAGGGGAAGTCATCCTTTGGACAAGCCAAATTTAGATCCATGAAGCCAGTATGGATTCTTATGGATCCACGGGATTTAAACATAGGTACCATATTGGATATCCAATTTTCATAATAAATAGGTCTTACAAAGCCTACATCCTATAGTTTCTTCAATTCTTCTTTGACCAACAGTGAAATTTTAGGATGCATCTTGTGCAGCTTCTATTTCTATGGATTTTCCCTCAGTTTTAGTGGAAAATGGTGTAACACTAATTCTAGATCTAACCCAGGTATGTCAGAGTATGACCAAGCAAAGTTTATATGCCTTTCTTTAAACAACTGAATGAACTATTTTCTTTCTTTTGGTGTCAATCACTCTGCCAAGTGGATTAATCTTTGTGTTTATGCAGTGCCAATATTGATTGTTTTTGTTTTCTCTACCAGTAATGGTGACTGTTATTATGTAAGGGGAAGTATATCAATCTCTCCATCCTTGGGTGCCTCAAAGAGGTTTTCACCCTCAGATGCGCCTTTTGTTTTTACTATTTTGCAGCTAGAATGTGCCTTTCATTTTTCACCTAATAGCCTTATTATTTCCTTTTCAATTTTATGACTAGAGGACTGATATAACTCCCCAAAGTATATTGTGCTATCCAATTCAATGTTGAAACTTGTCTTGTGGTCTCCCATAGGTATTCCTTGTATTATTCCAAATAATTCAGAAATAGCTTCATCATTCTCAAAAACTTCTATGGTCGGTGGATTTTATTGTTTCTAATCAATAAGGTTGGGGTAAACCAAAGCTATGTTATCCTTGGTTTGGAAGGATGAAATTGGGATTTTGGTTAAGGTATTGATATGAAAATCAGTGATTGATTCATGGGTTTTTGAAGAGGATGAGGATGAAGGTTCAAACCGGTTCCAAAATTCCTCAATCCAAGATCCACAATCTATGGGTTTATTGTGCAAAGATAGGCTGGTAATGGTAATGTTGAGATGTAAGGTGTTGGTAGTGTGTGGGGAGTCCCACTCATAGTCATTTTAGTCTATGTTTGAATGGATTTTCTCAAACGTCTCAACTTCATTATAAACACAAGCATTAATATCAAAGGGTAGCAAGGTATTCGTAATGCCTTTTTTGGTGTTCTATAACCTAATCTGTGATGCCTCATATTTTAGGTTTGCAAAATTGGTTATAAAATTCCTTGCTCACCGTCCATTATACCCTTGTTTCTGGACAATGGTGTACCCTCGTCCATATTCATGTACTAGAATTTTAACCTCAGGGGGTTCTTCATTTGTATACAACCAAGAAGATAATGTGTATTCAATGATCTCCTCGTGTATGTCTCCCCATCTTACGAAAACCATTGGTGGATAGAAAATTGATAGTTTTTGTTTCCTCTTAAGAGGATGTCTAGTTTTTCCATAAGAAAGGGGTGAGATCGGCAGTTTTCCAACACAAAAGAAGTATGCATAGGTGTATTCTCCACATCCATTTTCCTGAACTTGGATTTTGAGCTCTAATGTGGATTCCTCACTTGATTTAGGTAGGTCTGAACAATCTATGTTTTGAGATGAGGAAGCACAAGATACCTCCTAATTGTTGGGTACTTGATTATAAATAGCTCCTCTAAGATTTGTGCAATAAAGAAAAGGATATCTATCACCAAATATAATTATTTTAACTCTATCATAAGGAAACTTCAAACATTCATGATAAGTAGATGGTACAACCCTCATAGAATGGATACATGGTTCTCCCAGGAGCATATTATAACCTAGCTCTAGATCCAGTACCTTGAATACATTGTCATGTGTTGTTGGACCTAGTCTTATGGGGAGTCTTATTACACCTTGGGAAGGATTTTCTTCATCATCATATTCTCTTATTATAATTTTTTTGGTAATATCTACACAACTGTTAGAGCAGCCCAGTGCTTTTACCAATTTTAGGGTACATATATTTAGAACTTCTCTTCCATCTATCAAGACTCGTCTGATTTTATGGAGGTGGAAAAAGACTTCAAGATGTAAAGTATCATTGTGAGATATTTTATGGGTTTGGATGTCTTTCTCAATGAAGGCGACATGGTTTTGTGTTGACAGATTTCCCACCATGGCTTGAAATTCATCAACATCTATGTCTTTTGGGATAGATGATTGTTGCAAAGCTATGTCTAAGGCTTCTTTATGATTTGGTGAAATGTGAAGCAACTCATAGGTGTACATTTGTGTTGAGATAATATTTAGATGATCTAATAGGTTATACTAACCTGATGGCAGGTTGGATGACCTATTTGTACTACATCTTTTGATGGGGTTCTTTGCACCATGATCTTAGATCGATAGGTAGTAACAGCACAACTGGTGTTAGGACCTCGAATAGTAATAGTATTGATGGTGAGGTTGGGATCTGGTTTGGGGTAAGTGAATTTTTATTTGTTATCATGTCTGGATGCAGAGGCCTTACCTTTCCATGATCCATTAATGGTGTTGAGAATATTTTTTGATCTTGATTGGTGGTGCTTCAATTCATAACAACTTCAATTATACCCCAGTTGATGAAATATTAGACAATGTGTTTTAGTTGCATACAGTTGGCAGTTTTGTGTCCATTAGTTCTGTGATAGTCATAATAAGTGTTTTCATTCTACCATGTTGGTTTTTGGGTACCTTCATAATGTTTGATTTTGGGTAGAGTGACTGAATGGGATTGTAGTAATTTCTCAAGATCTTTCTCAAGAGGTTCAGAAAGAAGTGTAAAGTCTTGAGGTGGATTGTTGTTCCTTCTTATAGTACTTTTTTAGTATATCTAATTAACTGCCTAGTTTTTCATGTATGTATTGTTAACTCTCTAGACAATGTGCACCAGTTAGGATTGTTGGACAGGTTTTGGTGGTTCTTGTATGTGCATGATTGGTTGGGCTACCTTAGCATCATCAATGGCATCATTCATCACATTCTTATTTTTGGACCGATATTTAAATTTTTCATAAGGTGTTTGATTACTGGTCTCTTTCTTGATGGATCCCTTTAGGGTGAGGTATCTTTCTAACTTTATCCCTTGCTCAGGTAGCTCTTCAAAGGACTTGATTCGTTGGGAGCTTAATTCACATATCATGTCTAGTTGACAGTTTTTGATGAACATATAGATCTTTTATTTTATGGGTACATGGAAATATTCCTTAGAAAACATTTCTCCAACGTTGTAAGAGTAAAGCAAAGTTCTCACCTTTCTTCTACTTTGTAGTGCAGAGATACATTAATGCTATTTCCATGTCAATGTTGTGTGAATAGTGTGATATGAACTTTTTAGCTAGTTCATTCTAGGATCGTATCCCAAGAGGAAGTCTAGAAAACCACTCCAAGGTTGACCCACCAAGAATATGTGGGAAAATTCTCATTAGGTAGGTTTTATCGTATGTCACTTTTATGCAAGCCATGAAAAACTCCCATATATGGTCTCGGGGATCATCATTTTCCTTGTATTTGTAAAATTTAGGTGTCTCAAAATTGCATGGAAAAGGTTTCATATGCAATGTCCTATCGAATGGATAAGGACTAAGGTCATTTGTAGTGTAAGACCTCTTTGGAGTTCCTATTTGCAATTTAATGACCTGTTGCTAGAGGTTTTGGAGTTGTTGAGCAAAGTCTTTAGTGGGTGTCGATGTAGATGGCACAGCGTTAGGATCAAACAATGTTGTCCCACCATTATAAGATGGTGTCTATTTATATGAGGTACCAAAGACCATGTTTGTGTATGTCATAGGCACATGTGGTTAACAATACTGAGGTTGTGGAGTATACTGAGACTAAAGAGCATGCGAAGGTTGTGGAAAATGTTTAGGTTGTGGAATGTATTGAGGTGATGGGATGTACAGAGGTTGTTGATTGTGTTGAGGTGGTGGAATGTATGAAGATCTTTGTTGGGGTGGTGGAATGTACAGAGGCTACTACTAGGGTGGTGGAATGTACGCAGGTTGTTGATAGAGTGGTGTTATAGGGTTGAAAGTATTGGGACCAGTTACTCCATGATGATTCAAAAAGGCATCCAGAATCCTTGAATAGTTGGGATTGACAGAAGGTTGTTGTTGAGGTACCCCTTGATTTATTTTGGGGATTAGTGAATTGGAAGTAACACCAGTTGGGAGATTGTTGTTAGTTTGTTGTTGAGGTGACCCTTGGTTTATTTGGGGGACTTGTGTTGGGATATTGTTGGTAGGTTGTTGTTGTTGAGTTTCCCCTTGGTTTATTTGGGGGACTCATGTTGAGAGAGTGTTGGTATTGTGACCTAGTAGATCCATATTGGTCATACTCGCTGGATGGGTGGACATTATGGAAGGTGTTGTGGTGGTTGTTAAGGAATATTAGATCAGAAGATGTAATATATATTACTCAAAATTTATATGTTGCTATAGAATGCAATTTCCTTGGTGATTGATTGATTCCACAATACCGATAAGTATATATATTAATATGTAAAGTCATGACCAAACATGGTAGTTTCCATGTAGGGTCATGACCCTATGTTTAATATTAGTTATCTTAACAATTTAATCAACCACGATAATGCTCATAATAATCATGTCTAAATGATACGATCTGAATCGTATCTTGAATCACAATAAAGGAGGCATGATGTCATCGTGCACTGTAATGTTATTACAGTTACAC
>MU225256.1:9443466-9486602 GCA_018584345.1 Thuja plicata | reverse complement strand
GTGTGTGTGTGTCTGTGTGTATATATATATCTATATATGTATGTATATGTATATATATATATATATGTATATATATATATATGTATGTATGTATATATATGTGTATGTATATATGTATATATGTGTGTGTGTATATATATGTGTGTGTGTGTGTGTGTGTGTGTGTGTGTATCGTGGCTGTAACTATAGTCCACCATGTGCGATTCATTTAGTCATGCATTTAAAAATAATGCATTCGATTCATTTTCATAATATGTCGATGATAACAATAATATATATGAATGTGCTTATGATCATCAGCATACTTAAACACAAATGAAGCTATATTTCAACACTCCCCCTTAGTAAGAGAGGGTTTAAGATGTATTGTAGAAATTCATAGTATGCCATGATTACTGACACAATTTGGGACAACATTATAGAAGTCATAGTCATGATTTATACTTAGACATTTCAATATCATGATATTCGGAACAATCTAGGAAAACCTGTGAGGGTGTCAATCATGATATATGAGTTATTACAAAATCCAGTAATAACATCCCAACATCAAGATATCCAGCACAGTCCAGGACAACCCGTTAGGGTGTCAATCTTGAAGTTTGGTTAACTATTGTCAAGATTGTCACCTTGTAATAGTAACCCCAATTATATAGAAGATCGTCATCTTCTTGATTACAAATGAAGTATTTCAAAATAACTTTTATTTATATATTCATGAATACAAAGTACAAGAGTAGGAATTTCATCCCAACAAGTTTAAAGTCTAGTCATACCAATTTTTCTCCTAAAGTATTATATCTTTAGTTTTGCAAGAGGTTTGGTAAAGATGTTCAGCATTTTGTTCCTCGGTGCTAATATAAACTAGTTTAATGATGTTTCTATCAACCATGTCTCTTATGTAATGGTAAGGAATCTCTATGTGCTTTGATTGATTTTGGAATACTGGATTTACTGATAGTTTGATGCAGCTTTGATTATCATAATGAATGATGGTAGGTACAAGAGTTTTTCCAAAGAGATCAAAAATAGCTTCCTTGACCAGACTGCTTCTCTAGCTCCCATAGAGTAATCCATGTATTCTGCTTCAATGGAACTCTGAGCAACAGTCGATTGTTTTTTGTTGAACCAAGATATCATTGTTGATCCTAAACTGAAACAACATCCTGTGGTGCTCTTGCGATCTGTGGAACTACCTGCCCAATCTAAATCGGAAATAACCCTAAAGTTGGATCTCAACCTTTTTTCATATTTCAAACCAAGTCCAATGGTTCCTTGTAAATATCTCAGAATGTGCTTAGCGTCCATCAAGCATATTTTCTTAGGTTCACACATAAAGTGACTTAGTACATTTTTTGCATAACATATGTCAGGACATGTGTTTACTAGATACATGAGAGATCTAATAATTTGTCTATATGGTGAGGAATCTATAGGTTGAGAATCTTAGGCTTCACTTTTTATCTTGTGTAGATTTGTTTCCATTGGGGTAGCCAATGGTTTACAATATATCATTCCAAATTTGGTTAGGATAGCAGTTGTATACTTTTCCTGATTTAAGAAAATGTGATCTTCCTTTTGCCAAATTTCTAGACCTAGAAAATAGTGAAGTAGGCGCATGTCCTTCATATCAAACTTAGCTACTAGGTCTTGTTTGAATTTTTCAATCAGGTGATCTTCTCCTGTTATAAGAAAGTCATCAACATATAGAACTAAAATTATCATGTCACCATTTGCTACCTTGAAGTAGATGTTAGGGTCTGCTATGTTTTTGGAGTACCCTAGTTTGGTGAGATAGTTGTCTATCCTTTCATACCATTCACTTGGGGCTTGTTTAAGGCCATAAAGAGATTTCTTTAACTTACAAACATAGTGGTTCTTATCATGTGTGAAAAAACCTTCTAGTTTCTCTATGTATACTTCTTCCTCAATTTTCCCATTCAGAAAAGTTCTCTTGACATCCATTTGGTGTACTTTCCATCCTTTAGATTTTGTGATTGCAATAATGGTTCTTGCATAGGTGTATCGAGCTATGGGAGCAAAGGTTTCTTCATAGTAAATCCCAACCTTTTGTGAGAATCCTCTGGCAACAAACCGAGCTTTGTGTTTTTCAATGCTGCCATTTGGAGCATATTTGATCTTGAATAACCATTTTGAAGAGACAACTGATTTGATTTTGGGTCTGGATACAATGTCCCAAACATCATTTTTCATAATGGACTAATACTCTTCAATCATGGCTTCTCTCCAAGCTTTTTTTGTTAATTCTTTTTCAACACTGTCAGGTTTGGATTCTACAAGCTCAGTTAGAAGGGAAGCATAACATTTTTGTGTTCTTGTTCTCTTGTTTTCTCTGAATTTTTGAGTTGGCTCTACATTATTTTCTTCAAACATCTTTCTTTCCCATAGAGGTCTCTTGGTGTTATTTGATATTCCATTATTATCAACATTTGGACATGTAGATTTAGTATTTAAAGATGTCGGCACAACATTTGAAGATGTAGGTTCTAAATATATTTTTTTATTCTCCCTCTCATTCTCAGTTGTAAGATCTCTATCTAGACCTGTTATGGAATCATCCTCAGTATCAGTGGATATGAAGTTTTCTTCAAACTTTACATCTCTCTTGATTTCAACTAATCTCTGGCATGAGATATAGATTTGATATCTCTTAGTATCCTCACTATATCCTATGAATATACCCTTCTTCCCATATCGTTCTAGTTTAGTTCTCTTTTCTTTTGGAACATGATTGTAAATAGGATAACCAAACACTCTTAGATGGCTTAAGTCAGGTTTGTTTCCTGTGAATACTTCTTTTGGTATAGTATTTTCTAGGATAGCATGAGGACACCTATTTTGTATGTATATTGTTGTGTTTGCAGCTTCCTGCCCAAAAGGAGATGTGAATTTTTTGGTCATGCATCATGGCTTTTGTTGCTTCAATGATGGTTCCATTTTTACTTTCTGCTACTCCATTCTGTTGAGGATTATATGGTACAGTATACTCCCTCGGGCCTCTTAATCCCAACAAATTTGTAGAATTATTTAAAACTATCAGAAGTATACTCACCTCCATTGTCATACCTTAGTGTTTTTATTTTCTTGCCGATTTGATTTTCAACTAGTGCTTTGAATTCTTTGAGCTTAGATAGAACTTCATTGGATTCTTTTAGTTTTAGGAAGTATATCCAAGTTCTTCTAGAGTAATCATCAACAAAGATTATATAGTATAAGGCACCTGACAAGGAGTGAGTTGACATAGGCACACATAGGTCTGTGTGAATAAGTTCTAAAACATTTTTAGATTTGTGTTCACTTGTCGAGAAGGACCCTTTTGTATTTTTTCCTAAGGCACAACCTTTGCATATGCCTGAGTGTTCAGCTTTAAGATGAGGTATCCCTGAAGTGATTCTTTTTAGAGTTGGAAGAGCACTATATCTGATATGGCCTACCCTTTTGTGCCATATTTCATTATTTTTTTGAACTTCATGGCTTAAGGCAATTTTTTGTTCACTGCATAATTTATATAGACTGCCTTCCTTAGATCCTATAGTAATGGCATTCTTGATATTGGAATTTTTAGTCCAGAGAAGAACTTTATCTTCATTGAATGTGACTCTATATCCTTGATCAACTAGTCCTAATATGGAGATTAATTTTCTTTTTATTCTAGGTACATATAGTACTTCCTTTAACTGTAAGGTCACTCCTCTTATCTTGATTGAACAGATCCCTATTCCTTTCACGAGATAAGTAGAGTTATCACCTATTGTAACTTCTTCCGAGGAGTTCCCTTTAAAGGTTTCAAATTTGTCCATGAATCTGGTGATATGTTTGGAGGCTCCACTATCAACTATTTAGGTGCTTTTATTTGAGTTTAGTTCACTTGACAGAGCTAGGAAGAAGAGTGGGTTTTCCATTTCTTTTACTTCAGCTAGTGCAGCTTGAATTTTCTTCCTTTCTGGGCAATATTTTTGAATATGTATGTATTTCTCACACTTGTAGCATTGCACTTTTGAAAGATCCTTTTTATTGAAATTTTTAGTGCTCCTTTTCCTTTTGGAGAATTTCTTCTTCTTGTTAGACATGTGGAGTGCCAGAACTTCACTTTCTTTGCTAGGTTCTATTCCTCTTGAGATTAATCTTGATTCTTCTTGAGTGCAATCATTTTTTAGTTGTTCAAATTCTGGTAATGGAGGTCTTGCACTTATGCACTGAATGAAGGATTCCCATGAGATAGGTAATCCTCTTAGAGAAATTAAGGATAGTTCCAGATCATCCATTTTATTTTTAATAGTAAGGAGTTGATCCCATAATTTTGAAATTCTCATAAAATAAGAGGTAATTGTTTACCCTTTGTTCATTTTTACATTCATAAGTTGTTGTTTTGGAGTCAAACATCTACTAGCATTATTGATTTCACATGTGTCTTGAATGGTTTTGAATATTTCAAAAGCAGTAGTTAATCTTGAAATGCTAGGAAGTATAGAGTCTTTGACAGAGTCAATAATCAACTTCCTGGCTTTGTTATTTTGCCTTTTCCAAGTGGATTTTTCCACTTCATCTTTAGGTATCTGGGGTTCTTTCTCTATATAGTCCTCCAATTCGAGTTCTAAAAGAAGAGAATTAATTCTAGTTTTCCAAGATATAAATTTGGATGCACACTCAAGTCTATCTTCCATTCTCATAGCGTGAGCCATTTCTCTTTTTTTTTGTTATAATAAACACAAATTTTATTATGTTTATATGAAATATTAAAAATAAATATATATATCTTCTCTAATAACCTTACTCTGATACCATTTTAAGGAATATTAGATCAGAATATGTAATATATATTACTCAGAATTTATATGTTATTGTAGAATACAATTGTCTTGGTAATTGATTGATTCCATAATATCGATAAGTATATATATTAATATGTAAATTCATGACCAAACATGGCAGTTTCCATGTAGGGTCATGACCCTACATTTAATATTAGTTATCTTAACAATTTAATCAACCATGATAATGCTCATAATAATCATGTCTAAATGATACAATCTGAATCGTATCTTGAATCACAATAAAGGAGGCACGATGTCACCGTGCACTGTAATGTTATTACAGTTACACGATGACTATTGTGGCTGTACTAACATTACAATCCACCATGGTATCATGACTATATATATATATATCATGGTTGTAACTACAGTCCACCATGCATGATTCATTTAGTCATGCATTTAATAATAATGCATTTGATCTATTTTCATAATATGTCGATGATAAAAATAATATTTATGAATGTGCTTATGATCATCAGCATACTTAAACATGAACGAAGCTATATTTCAACAGTGGTTATAGGTGCATTGGATGTGAGTGGAAAAGTGGAAAAGATAGGATTTTTGTATTGGGAAACTAATATAGTGGAAGACATGGTTACTTGGGATACACATTGAGTGGTGTTTCTAGATGGAAAGATGGAAGTAATCAAAAGAGGTGTTGCGGGAGCAAGCCAAGATGATGGTATGGGAGTGGCCTCTATTATGGTCAAAGTGTCAAATCCAACAAGTAGTTTGTTACCATGTTGTGCAAGCATTTTTAAGTGTGTATCTGGGTAAGTTTCCAATAGGGATCTCATGACAGTCATTACCCCAGGGTTTTCTAAGGTATCATTAACTTCTTCTTTGATATTAAATTTAGCCTTAACATTATCAAATGATAATTCATCCTCTGGTAGATGGATAGGAGGTAACTATGGGATGTCAACCTATATTTTCTTGTGGTGTTGAATGGTCTCTAGATTGTTGAAATCTAGTGTTAGGGTCCTCTGAATAGGAAAATCAATCTCGCTACTGGGATTAAGTTTGGGCTCTGTATTGGGGTCCAATTTTATTTTGTTCTTTTGGGATCTTGTGAATGGAATATGAAGATTTTAAATGCAACCGATGAAAGAAAAATGACTATAAGGGAAACTTTTTGTGGGGGATTTTTTATTTTGGGATGCCAATGCAATCTATGAATAAAAACCTAGAATAAAGCCTAAGGTGTGGGTAATATTCCCTAAGATAAATTATACAAACATTGAAGGTAACCCCTCTAAAGAAAGACTTGAAAGATTCTATGGACTATCTTGACTTCAAAAGGTAGGACAAAATAACTGATACTGGCAATGATGTCTATTGAAGACAAGTGTTAACTAGAATGATGAGTTCCTAAGCCAAGGAAAGAGATGATAACTGAAGTTTTGATGAAGCCAAGATAATATGAAATACCACTACTGGAATTTCCTAGGAAAAATGCACCCTCAAATTTAGCAAATGACTCATAAAAATGGAATACTAAACCTCTAGGAAATGCAAGCTATGTTTTTGCGATTCTTTGTATTTTTGGACTAAAGATGATCACTATGCAAGGTTCTAAGCTAGGTATGATACTAAAATTTTGGGTATGAGCCTCTAATATGTAAGGATATTTTGATCACCAAATTTCAAGATAAGATCCAAGTGGAACGTTTAGAACATGTGTTGATGATTTTGCTTGCTTCTCTGATAGGATGTTGATAGGACAATGTTGTAGGACCAAGGTCGATACAGTTTTCTTTGTGTAGGAAAAATTTTGTAGGACCAATTTTTGGAGATGCATACAAACTCAACAATCATACACACGGTATAGTTGTAGGACTAACTAAAAAAAGAAATGATCAATGTATGTTCAACAACTTTTTCAACATGCAAGTTTTCACATGGTCAATCACAATGGAACACAAAGACAGACAGATTATGTTATGGTCAAATTGGATTTCAAATATAATGTTATAGGTCCATTTCTTATATTTTCATTATCTCACACAGTCATTGTAACACTACTAGGACACGAATATCCACGTTGTAAATGCCCATGTTTTTGTATTTTCTTGATATTATTGTCATTCTAGTGAAGATCCCTTTCACCAACACAATACCATGGGACACATATGATGGGAATCTTGGGGGGAAATTTTATAACCCCTTGCACTATAATAAGACACTTGATTCAAAGGTGAACTAGGTGGGCCTCTAATTAATAGGGTTGTATTCAAATTCATGGTGTCTCCCCAATCATGTGAGACACTTAAGTCTCTAGTGGATAATGTCATCTCCTTAGGCAGGTAGGCTCGATCTCAACTATCATCCACACACCTCGCCCAAGATTGGTTAGATATAAGAAAATTTTGGGGTTCGCTCCAGATCTTATTTATATATTGGTCAAAATTATTTACTAGTTTGAGGTCATCCTCTAAGGAAGAAACACATTCCCCAGACATACCTCTCTAAAAAAGTAAAAATGTTTTTAATCTAACAGAATGTGCAAGCACACCAAAGACTCAAAACACATAGTTAATCAAATTAAGAACCAAAAAATCCAAATTTTTTGTGATGTCCCCTTCTTGAATGAAGATTCAATAATAAATAATAAAATAAATGAATAAGAATTGATAAACTATAATAGAATTTATTATTAAATTAATTATATATAATATAATTGATGTAATATATTAATTCAATATTATTATTATATAATAATATTAAAATATAAAGATAGATAAATAAAGAATATAATGTAATAGTTGTATAAAATATAATTACAATGTAAATAAATTATAAATTACAATATAAATGAATAATAGCACAATTAAAATACAGAATCTCTAATATATAATTGTAGACACCTAAATCTGATTACACAAACAAGTAATCTTATTTAGTTCTTACCTAGTGCATTGACAATTAAATGTCCTATACTTATTTGGTCCATGTTACTCCCCTAGTTAATTAATTTAATTCATTAACTATACTCTAATTAATTAGCTAAATGAAAACCCATCGTCTGATAATTAATTAAATCCCCCTTCCTCTATTAATTTAAATAAATACCCTTTAGTTATTTAAACTAATTCATAAAATATTTTTTCCTCCACTTGTGAATTAAATAATGCACTTGATTCAATTTGAGCACATGGCTCCTAACTTTAAATCCTAGCCTAACCTTGCTCAAACCACCTAACCCATGGTTCTAACTCAACCCAACCCCTTCACACATACTAACCTCTCTTGATTAGTTAATTAACATTGATTAACTAATTAACCCCTCCACTCATTCTCTCTCCTCCCATCACATCCTCCTAATTCTCCCACTTTCCCTCTAATCATCCCTAAACCAAACCTAATCACTCCCTAAACATTTTCACAATCATAATCCAAAGATTAAGGAATCCTAACCCTCACCAGAGTCAACCTCCATGTCACATCCCTCAAATCCAAAACCATATGCATTTAAGTCTTCCTTAAATGATCTTACATCCCTATTACACACTCCATCTATCTCTTACATATTTTTCCCCTCCAACATCTCCCAAAAATGGTCACATTCCCCCATTCTTCCAAACTTCTCCCCTTGTGACACTTGTCACAATGGGGGGAATTTGAGAAAGCACAATCTATGTGCTCTCTCAAATGCATCTCCACCCTTCCTCAATTTTTCATCTCAACTATCCATTCAACCATCCCCTTTCCTATAAATTGAACCATTTTTCCTTCATAAATCATCCACCTTTTATGAATTGTTACCATGTCCATTTGAAGAACAAAACCACTATTTATATCCTTGCAATGCCAAAATCCATACTCATCCTTTGAATTTTGAGCATCACACATTTGAGCACACATCCAATCTTCTTGGGAGAATCTACACATCAAGGAGACTTCATAGCTTAAGAAGGTTTGCACATTCTTAGGCTCTTTTAGTAATTTTAGTCTTCTTTTGTCTAATCTAGATGTTGTCTTAAATAGTGTAGTTTGAATGTTGTAAATTGTTTATTGCATTCCTATTTGAACTCGCACTTTTATTGCATACATTTTGGCATGCCCGGTGGGAATTCATATTGTGCTTCATCTTAAGGAATTTCAAGGAGGGACTCGATAGTAGCCATTGTGTCTATTGCTTTGTTTTGTAATCTAGGAACTTGTGTGATCTGTAGTTTTAGGAAGTGCTCTTTCATTTTGTCCACCAATTCCTTGTAGGGTAAAATCTTGTCATCTTTGGTTTGGAACTCATCTAGAACTTTCTTAATGATGAGTTGTGAATCTCCAAATACTTGTATCTCTGTGATGTTCCATTGAATAGTCATGCTCAGCCTTGCGATGAGTGCTTCGTATTCTGTGATGTTTTGGTGCATGGGAATTCCAACTTAAATGATTTGGGAATATAATCACCTTCTGGAGTGACAAAGAGAATTCCTGCTCCTACGCCATGGGTTGTACAAGATCCATCAAAATAGAGCTTCCACGGATGTTGTTCTTCAACCATGCACAGGTTCTCATCTAGTAATTCCATGACTAGGGGATATGCATCCACCAATGGTGCATCATGAAAACACAACAAATATATATACACATAAATCATGTGCCATCATCACAACAAGAGTTAGAATCCTAATCATTGGGTTAGTTTTCATAATCAAATCATATGCTAAAATATATTCATTTCCTACATCCATATGCACAAATAACAATAATCAAAAATAAATACGTCAAAGTATCTGAGGGGTATATTATCATATAGGTCTATCCATCATACTTATCAATGATCAAGGTTAGGTTGATTATTTCAAAGCATAAACCATATAGAAATTATCACATAAAGAGTGCATCAATAGTGTCAATTAACTTAGCCTAGTCATCAACATCTAGAAGCACCACGTAAAATACATGATTTAGCCAGAGTAACCTTAATAGAAGAGGGTATAGAACTTACTTATACATTCATCAAGCACACATCACATATCATTCTAAACATATAAAGGTCTAGAAATGTCTTCAACACCTAATTGGAGATAGACACACACCAAAGGATCTCTTAAGATAGTATGTCTATCATTAGGGTCAACAGGTACTAGAGTATGAATCCATTAGAATAAACTATCAGAGTAGTTGAAACAAGTATCACCAATATCTAAGAACTAAGAGAAGCATCAAAAGATCTTACCACACTCAAGAGAATCTAACAAAAGAGGAAAACTTATTTTAGGGTTAGAGGGGTATACAACATTGTGTACAACACCTATCCCAACACAGATGAAATCACTTTATGGGTTGCATGCCAACAAAGAAAAATGGTTTTTGAATCAAATCAAGTTGATCAATGATATATTCACAAAGCTAAAAGGTTTACCCACTTTTGTATAAATTTAATTCCTACATGATTTATGGGCTATGAAAGAATTTTGTTACAATTGGTTAAGGAGAGAATTCCAAGAAAGGAAACTTAAACCGTGGTGATATGACCCATTTTTAGATTTTATAATAGGTGATCAAGAGTGCTTTTCACCTTGATTTTCCACCCTACATGAAGATTTATCTAGTGATGAACATAGAGAACCCAAGTCTCTTTGAGAAACTTTACACTTTGACAAGGAAATGAGGGCTTTGATATCCCTCAGCTGAGGGTCTTTTTCCAAATAGATAAGGAACTAGAAAATAAATTGGTTCAATAAAAGGGAAGAGAAACATAGATAAATTTAAGAAACTTGGATAATTAAAGGCCAATTACCAAGCAAGGCTAAGTAGCACATAGAGGAAAGTATGGAGAAGAAATTTTAACATTTGTTGAGTTCTTAAGCTTTTGTAGACTAAAAGCCTCCCAAATCCCTGCTATTAGGGAGGTGTCATCCTAAAACTAAATCTTCAAACATGGTCAAAATTTCATTTACTACAAATGATTGTTTCAAGGTTTCACATGTGTAGGTGATCATTATTCAGTGGTTTTGAAGCTATAATGTTTATACTTAGGTTGGATGTAGCCTTGAAGTGATCCTAGCTGTTAGAATGAACAAATGAGTGTATGTTTTCAATTACGTCCACAACGTCGAACAACCTAAAGGACTCACAAATAACCAGAAAAGCACATACTAAAACTAAGCAAAATTTTAATGTTGATGAAATCGCCAATTTACAACAAGACACTTTTTTTATTTCCCATAGAATTTTTTTTCAATTTGTATAGAGAAATTTTGTAACCATCCTACTAGTTACAAAACCACACCATGATGTGTACCAACTATTTAGCATTATTTAGGTGGCATGAGAAATTGAAGAGTTTTTTACACTTTTGCATTCTAAAATTTAAAGGTTTCTTTAGGCTCCCTTAGAAAATATGGAAGAGTCATATAAAGTCGTGAAATGTGTGTCGACTTTGTGGTACCTCATATTGTATTCATTGTGTAATGAAATTGAATAAGAACTATAGGTTGTGGAATTGAAAAAGTTTGTACGTGTTGGAGCTCATGTGTAGGAGTAAAGAGCTTGTTTTTTTATGATCTCTTTCCTATACATCTAATTTGATTGTATTCAATGGGATGAATAATAATTTTCATCACTCTTCTAAACCTTTCCTCATTTTCCCTAATAGTTTTGTTAACAAATTTGTATTGTCATTTAGTCAATTTTGATGTATAGCTCCTTATTTTTCAATATTATGGATGTGTTTTCCATGTTTTACCAGTTTAAGCATAATAAATTGGCTTAATTATTTTGGTAATTGCAAGTAGAAATTAATTTTTTGTCATATCTTGTGGTAAAGTTAGTGAACATCCTGTAATGAAGGAAAATAGGGTTCCCTAGATTTTATTGGAAAACTAGAAAGCTTAGGCCTATTTTCACTTTATTACCTTCATAGGAAAACGATCCACTTGGCTCGAGTACTCTTAGGAACAAGGTGAATTCAACAATCCTTTATGGGGGATTTTGAAGAGATTATGCAATTATAGAAAAAGAATGCAAGAATTTGGGTCAAATAGGGTGATGTGGTCATTTTCGACATGTAGAAGAAAATAATAGACTAACAAATAGATTCTAGCAGAAGATAAGACAAGTGAAGACTACAAAAAATGTGTGGTCCAAATCTAGGGAAAATTTAGAGAAACTAGGGTTCCCATGTCGACCTACTCCCAAGACTAAGGCATCCAGCTCAATCTACTCTTGATAGTTTTAGATCTTACAAAAGACGGACTCTAGCTCTCCTCCTACTTGTTCCATAACTTTTGTCACGTGTTCACCACCTATTCCTACATAGAGAAAAGAAGAAGAAAAATTGTGTATAAAGGGATCTGCCTAGGTCAAATCCCAATTTTGAAGTTAACCATGAAATTTAGATAAATTTAAATTAAAACAAAAGTGTGTTGATATGTAGCAGAGGCTAGATTTGAGAATTAAGATGTCTTATATCTTGATAAGGCTAGATGTGAGAATTGAGATGTCATATATCTTGATAAGGCAATGCTCTTTGAAGGTGATCACAAATTTTGATGCAATAGCATGACTTCACAAAAACCTAAAAGGAAATCATAAAAACATGCTTACATGACAACCAAGGTTCAAAAAATTTAAAGGTAAGGAAACAAATCTCCTAGTAATATTGCCATGGTGAAAATTTCCAAAATGTTGACTCCTCACACTGTGTTCTCTCCAAAGGCTACAAAGATGGGGTCATCAAGGGAGGTTCCACCAATGTATATTTTTTTAGAGGGGAACTTTTCTGGTTTACAACATGATTCTCTGATAGCGGTTGCTACTACTTATGGCCTCCACTCAAATCTCTCTACCTCTACTGGTTTGGGGTTTTTTGTGGGTGTGTTGGGTGCTAGTCACCCTATGGGAAATTCAGGTGTAGTTGTTATTTTCACTAATGGTGGAAGGGTTTTTGCTAGAGAAGTGCTCAATAGGTATTCTTCTCAAAGACCCAATACTAGATCTACTAAAATACTGAATGAGCGAGTTCACTCAAAGCCTCCCTTTATTATTGTTGGATGAAGATTTTCTCATGTAACCAAATTAGTTGTTGTTTTAGTTCCCTCAAAGGAGAAATCTTGACCTCTTTCCTGTGTCAATACATCCCATGTGGTGGTGTGTGGCATATATGTGGTGGATAATGTGGATTTATACCAATGTTTCAAGTTGGTTTATAGATTTGTTGGTTTATGGTCTTCTCTTCCAAATCTTCATCGTTGGGTGACAGATTCTTGGAGATCCTTAGTCATGAGAAAAATTGGTATTTTATTGGAGATTCTAGCTCGAATCTTAAATCTCTGTTTAATGTGTTGGATAAAGGTTTGGGCGACAGTGGTGACCATAGGGACGAGGTTCAAGAGGAGAGTGGTGGGTCGGGCACAAGGACTAGGGCTAGTGCAAAGAATAATTCTCATATTGTAAACAAGAGTGTTAATGAGATCAAATCCATCATTGGTAGGATGGGGGAGATTGAAGAAAAAATGGATGAAACCATGATGGGTCAGGCTACTCTTTATGGTGTTGGTGTATGAGTTGGGTGTCCTTCTAGGTGTTTTTCTTTCTTCTGGTGTTTTTTTTGTGTCTTTCTTAGGTTGTATTGTTGCCTCTTGTAGGCCTATTTTTTGTTTGTTACCTACTTTTTTCTAATGTTATTAATTTCTTATTCCCATATCTTAATGGTTTGTAAAGGGTTTCAGGTCCCTTCAAAACCTATTTTTTCCTATTAATCAAAACATTGGTATTTTCCCTTGTGCAAAGGGTTTTTTATTTATTTTTTCTCCTCTTCTGAAGACTAAGATTTTTTGTTGAACATGCTATGGGTTTGGGGGACTCACTCTCTCTCATCTAAACCCTAGATAGTCTCCTTTAATCCTCTTAGAGAACCACTTAGTGTGCTTCTAGTGTGGGTTTGTCTCCCCAATATTCTCCTTCACTTTTGGGACAACTCTTATTATGAGGCCTTCCCTTTCGATGTAGGAGGTGCTTCTCTACTAGTCATTTGGTTGTAGATTGTTCTCTCTTATAACATAAAAGTTTTACTACTTGTTGTAAGGGTGATAATGGTGAACATTTCACTTCCCTAGCTTCTTATTCTTCCTCTAAAGATGCATCACAAGCATATGATGACTCCTCTCTAGATGAATCTCTTGTTGTGGATTTGGCCTCTAGTGTCTCTATGGATCCTACTCCTATTATTATTGATGTGGCCCCATCTATCCATGTGAACCCTTCTTCATTTTCTACTTCTTCTATACTCCAATATTTGGTTGGAAATGAACAAATTTCTTAGTATTCTACCCCTTGTGTTGATAGTCTTTCAATTAAATTTTCACCACTTTCTCCCCCTTGTGGGGATCCTAGTGATATTATCACATGGAAATTTTTCCAACAACATAGGAAAAAAAAAATTTATCCTCTTATCCTCTTTCCCATGGTGTGGGTGAGTTGTCTACCCACTCTTGAGGTAGGCTACTAGCCTTTTTGCTAGTGGTTCATTTATGGCCTTTCCTTGTAACATTAAACACCTTTATTGTTAGTGTGTTGTTGATCTCTATTGAGGCCTGTGGGTTGTGGTTGTGTAAGGGTCATCACCCTTATTTTTTTGTTAATTTTAATCAAAAATATGTGTGCATGAAAGTTGCATGAAGGTTGTTGAATTTTGCCACAATACTAGATTTGAATAATATGGTGGGATGAAATGATTTGAATGCTTGAAGCTTGAATTCTTGGGTGCTTGAATTTATTTATAATTATTTCTTGATTGTGGGTTGAATTTTCTCTCTAAATGAGGGAGAGAAGCTTGTTTTTATATCTCTCCCAAAAAATTTAGGGTGGAAAACTCAGAGCAAGCCACCACGGGTTTAAAATTCTTGCTTAAACAAGCTAACCTTTCCACACATCGGATTTGGGGTTGAATCAGCAAGGGTAGGGTACCTAAATTAACCCACTCATGGGAGTAGTGTGTCCAAGGCACCTTTCTTCTTCCAATATAGTCCCAAATTGGACATGAGGACCAAATTGAAAGAAGCCAAAATATAATGCGGATTTGAAATGGGATAAATGAGATCGTATGTGGAAGGCCATACATGCTAAAATAGGGCCTAGCTGAGCAATAAATTGCATAGTGATGTAATTTACAATGATTATTTTAACCTTCACTTTAATGGGAGTATGAGCATACATGCATACTCATGGTAAAATAGAAGAAAGAGAGATATATGGGCAAGACTAGAAAGAGATAAGATATCACTAGGTTAAAGGGAATAAGCCCCCAAACCAAGGATCTTAACTCATACAACCATGTGTAAGTGAAGACAAAAAATGAAACAAAAAAAAATCAAATCAAATGCAACCAAAGACGAAAACAAGACACACAAAAGAGGGTTAGTAATATAAACAAAGGCTCCAGGTCATCTAATTGAAAAAACCTCAATAGTCAAAATGTATAGACCACTAATATCACTCTTGGAATACTATTACAAGAGTACAAGTGATTATATGGAAAGAGAAATAGTGTGCATAAAAGATGAGACAAGACTATGATCCAATTAACTAGAAATATGTGTAATGTTATAGGATCATGGAGGAGAGAGAAGGAAATTGTGGATTTCATAGGCTAGCAAGATATTTTATGCTAGGTGATCCATGAGAGAGCATAGATTTCACTAGACGACAAGTTGTATTATTTTGTGTGATCTATGAGATAAAAGAGAATGAAGAATTGAAAATAGTCTAGTAATTTGTGTTATGCTAGTTCCACTCATCCAAAGAGAGAGTTTGGTGCAAAGAGACTTGGATAGTCTAGAAATTTGTGTTATTCTAGTCAACTCATCTTGAAAAATGTATTGGTGAAAAGGAAATGTCAAATAGTCTATCAAGTTGTGTTATGCTAGTAAACCAATCTCAATGATAACTAAGGAAAGCATTGTATCTAAGGAAATTAGCCAAAAAATGGTGCAAAAATATAACCAAGGAAAGCATTATATCCAAGGAAATTTGCTAAAAAATGGTGCAAAAGGATAACCAGGTAAAGCATTGTATCGAAGGAAATGCACTAAAAATAGTGCAAAAGGATGGACAAAGAAAGCATTATATCCAAGGAAATCCACTAAAAATAGTGCAAGAGAATAACCAATGAAATCATTGTATCCAATGAGACCCACAATATTTGAAGAAAGGAGCCTTGGTAGATGCCCCCTCAAGCTGGAAATATTTAGTTATGGTGGATTCTTGAGGAAAATAAGAACAAGGATACACACCTTCAACACCAAGGAGATATCATTTAAGCATCAATATCCATACAACCTTCACCAAAGAGGCATAGCTCTTTTGAGGTGAGGAAGAGATAGTCTTAAAAGATATCTTGCAACAAGTGCAAATGGATCCTTTTGAGGGATGAAAAAGAGTGAAGGAAGAAGGGATATTTTCTCAAATACATATACCTCCTAGAGGAGATCTTGAACAAAAGTAACATCATTGACCAAAAGAGGGGAAGGAGAACAAGAATTCACACCTTCTCCAATTTCTAGGTAAAGGGATTCTTGAAGAAGGAAAATACACTATGATCCACCAAGTAATGGATTTATTTGTGATAGACATGCAATTTAAATCCAAGAAGAGTTTGTAATCAAGGATATAAACCTCTTGTAAAAAGAGAGAATCCTTGAGAAAAACAAACAATTCCACGCAAGAAAGTACATTATATGATTTAAAAAACCACCTAACCAAGAGAAAGTGGATCCTTAGAAAGGATAGCATATTAAAAGAGAAACCTTACCCCCTAAGCATGAAGAAAAGGGAAATGAATTAATATTTTTCTCACAAAGTAAGATTGTATGTAAAAGTTTAGCACTGTGCAAAATAAAGAGCCCCAATAAGGTAAGTTGCTAAGACTACATAGCGTAAAACAACATAATAGGAAACTGGATTTCTAATGCATTACATTTTGAATATAAATAAAAACTATAAGATATGTTGTGACATGAATAAGAAGTCTATCAACCAAATCTTGAACAAATTGTCTAAATTCAACATAGTCAACAAAAGAATGAGCATTACTATGATGAAAAATAAAATTCACTTTGATTGATTTTTGGTCCTTTGGAAAGTGTTTAAAAGGAAGTGTAATTTGTGTATCATATTTAATTCTCTAAAAGATTCTTTTTTATAAAGCTAAATATTCATCATTGTGTGGGGAAAGGTAATTAATTTGCGTAGGATCTATAGGGACTTTTATGCCTTGTTCTAATTCTCCAAGGACTTGTCCACTATAGCCCAATTGATATATTGTATTTAATTTGGGAGATGGATTAATTTTATCATTAGGATTGTGGATAGGAGTAGGATTTATCTCTATAGGGAGATTCATAATCCAACCATCATTTTTTATATCTACCTTGATAGGTTAGAAAGAAATTTTTTCATCTAGATCTTCATCCTTACTCAATGTTATGTTAGGAGATAAAACATGAATGAAATACATTACATCATCTTGTCTTAGAATATGTTTATGGTTATGATAATATGTAGGAGAGGAAGGAGGACCTAGAGTGATGGGCATACTCAGATTTACATGTGTAGCTTGTTCCTCTTGTACAAAAGTATCTTTGTGAGGAGAGGTTCCATTACAACTCTTTAATGTTGCATGTTTTTTAGAGAGATCATTGATGTGAGTATGAATGTTGTCCTCATTAATAAAAAATAGCCTTGGGGAAGTACGAGAGTGATGCACCAATGCTTCACATATAGGAGATGTGTCACTTAGGTGTAGCAAAGTTAAATAGATATTAGAAAGGTTTTTATAATAGCATCTTCTTTTTTTAAAATATCCTTATGAATAAGATGGTCTTTAGAAGAGGGACAAACATAACTACTTAAGGCTTCACCTCTAGAGGGGATGTCATTGAAATTAATAGAAGATAGGGTGTCACTAGGATAAATGGCCATGATATCCTCTTGAACCAAATGATCCTCATAAGGGAAGTATATTTTAGAAGGATCGGCATCATCCCTTAAGGCCTCTTCTTGAGGAGGGAGATCTTTAAAAGAAGTGGTGGTAGTATCTTCTTGCACCACAATGTCCTTATGAGTGTGATAAAATTTAGGAGGTAAATAGAATCCATGGATGAAAGGGAGAAATAAGCTGTCATCAAATGCATGAAAGGGAATATCTTAAAAATATTGGATAAAACATAAAATTGAACTAGAAAAAGAAGATAATAACTTCATTCATAAAATGCATTATTTTCAAACAAGATATGCAAATATGTATGTAATGTAAATCTATGAACTATATCACTATATGCATGAAATGTAGAAATAATATGATGTAAATAAATGTTAATGAAATGCGTACAAATCATATATTGACATCCAAATCAGAATTAAGATGTAATATATGTCAGGTTCACCAAAATGTAATGAAGGGAAATAGTGTTCACTAGCTTGTATGAGAAAACTAGGAAGCTTATGAATATTTTTGCTTTATTACCTTCAAATGGAAAATGATCCACTTGGATCAAAATTTATTAGGCACAAGGTGAATTCAATATTCCTCCATGGGAAAGTTCAAAGATGGCTATAATTGTGGAAGAAGAATGCAACAATTGGGGTCAAATAGGGTGAAATGATAGTTTTCAGCGTGTTCAAGAAAATAGGAGACTAACACACATATTCTAGCAGAAGATCAAACAAGTACATATTGTACCCAACCTATGGTCTAAATCTAGGGCACAATAAAAGGAACTAGGGCGCCCAAATCAGCGTTATCCAAGACTAAGGCACCCATCTTTTCCTCCTAACAATTCCAAATCTGATGACCTTCAAACTATAGTTCTCCACTACACATTTGCCACTTTTCCAGCATAGAAAAGAAGGAAAATATTGTGAAGAAAGGGGTTTCCCTAGGTAAAACCTTGGTTTTGGATTCAACCATGAAAGTAAAATAAATTGAACATGAAATGAAAGTGTGCTAATATTTAGTAGAGGCTAGATCAGAGAATTGAGATGTCTTATATCTTGATAATGCAATGCTCTTTGAAGGTGATCACAAATGTTGATGCAATAGTATGGCTTGACAAAAACCTAAAAGCAAAATCATAAAAACATGTTTGCATGAAGGTTGTTGAAGCTTTCCACAATACTACATCTAAATAATATGGTGGGATGAATTCCTTGAATGCTTGATGCTTGAATGCTCGAATGCTTGAGTGCTTGAATGAATTGATAGTGATTGTTTGATTGTGAATTGAATTTTCTCTCTAAATGAGTGAGGGAAGCTTACTTTTATACCTCTCCCAAGCATTTTGGGATGCAAAACTTGGAGTAAGCCAACATGAGTTTAAAATTTCCTCTTAAAGAAGTTGATTGTTGCAGCCTTTGAATTTGGGGCTAAATCAGCGGTAGTAGGGCACCCAAGTCATCTCGCTCTCAGGAAAAAATCGCCCAATATACCCTTCTCCCTCTAATACAATCCCAAATTGGGAACTAAGGTCCAAAATAAAAATGGAAAGTCAGATTTTAATTTGGAATTGAGTTTGGATGAACGTGACCGGATGTGAGAGATCATAAATGCTAAAATAGGGCCTAGTTGAGCAATAAATCACATAGGGATGCAATTTACAATGCTAAAAATCTATTTTTGTTTAATTATGAAGAATTGTCCAATTTAGTTTACACATCAAAATCCTTCCAAGATACACAAGATGTCAGAAAACTCTATATTGTTGATTTTATAAAATACACATGAAATGACACACCACAAAAAGTCACTCATAGTTTATTTATCTAGAGATAATTATAATAAAAGGTTATCTAGTAATGTTTATCTACCCAAGTACCCACTAAGGTCTCTATACGGTGCAATATAAAATAGGATTTAACAAGGTAGGTTTAAGAAAGCCTAATATTCAAAGTGAACTTGAACCACAAGATAGTAACACGCTAGAAAAGCAAAAAAACAACAATCAGCCAAATTATAGTGAATGAATGACTTATTTTTTTATAACGTCCACGAGGCCAAATAGCTCATGGGACCTATAGATAGCCAACAAAAAAAGAAAGGGAAAACCAAAATAGAAGGCCCACATGAACTACATCTATTTTTCTTTCTGCAACTTGGATGTTTTGTTGTGTATCTTGATCAAGAAGTTTGCAACCCTCGTTATCTTTTCTTCTTCATACAACTTACTCAAGATGTTCATATTTAGTGTATCAATGTAATTGATCTAAATATCCTTGTAGGTTGAATAATCCATGATTTAATGACATTTTGTCTCGACCGGTTCTTGTGTACAATAGCAACATCTTATGTTTAGCCACTATTCTTCAAGTATTTTCCATATTCCTATTTCACGTCTAAGATGGTGTGAACTAGTTCTTATCTAGGCAATAAAATTTTTTATTTCCATTAAATTTCTAATTCTATGTAGTTCTTTTGAGTATACTCATATGTGGGATTAAAATGTTTGATATAACGCTTTGTTTTCCTCCCAAGATGCCCTGTCCGCGTGCTTTCCTTGAATTTTCCTTGAACATAATTTTTTATCTCCTCATTGATGCTTGGGCACTCTCTTATTTTAATACCCAACTTATTCAACCATTTATTGCTTTGCTTCATCCATGTGTTCTTTCTTTTGTCTAATTACTCTTCTACTATCACATTTGGCAAACGATGCAACTCCATGTTCTCCAATCTTCTTAAATAGATTAGTGAATTGCACGTAACTTCAGCTTCAATAGGTAAAGTCCCAGCCTCTAATAAGACAATATCATAGGGAATCGATGATTTAATCTTGAGGTTATTTGTGATTAAATTTTTTTGCAATTTCTCTATTTGGTGCAGGAGCACCCAACTTTACTTAGAAAATATGGTCCAATGAAGATTTTTGATGTTTTGAGACATTTTGGATGTAAGAAGGTTTTATTAGACCATTTTTTGTTAGTAGGCACCTAGGTTGGTTTATTTGCTCATTGGGATACAATGATGTGCAAAATTATCAAAATTGCTCACATTGTCAAATTGATGTAATGGGGGTCTAGTGTGAGGATTTTCATGTTGGATCATTTTGTGGGATGGAATAAGGCCAAGTAAATCCATTTGTCATGTTTTAGGTCCTAGAGGTTCAATTATGCAAGTTTTAGAACAATTTGTTAAAGTTGCAAGACAAGTTGTCAAGCAACTTTTCTTGCAAAACTTGCTCTGATGGGTCAGATTAGTTTGGGGCTCATTATAATTTAAATTTTGGATGATAACTATTGAAAAGGGTTTTCAAACCATAAATATTATTTGTGGCATTGACCAAAAGGGTTGGCTATGTAATTGTGTTGAAGATCAAGTAATAAAAACTAAATTGTCCTGTGTTTTCTTAGTTTCTTTAACTGTTCCAGAAAGTTGTATGGCTTTATACGGTGGAATTGTGATCAGAAACTGACTGTAGATGGCGAATAACTGAATTACCTTTTTGTTGGATTCGGTTTCATTGATTTTCATAAAGTGTCAAGTAAGATATTACCATTTTTTTGTAATAGGGTATGTAACCGTAGCGAGTGAGGGTTTGAACATAAAATGATGCTTGGAGGACCATTCCACCAGTAGAAACTCCTCAAACTTGGTGGAATGAAGGATCTAGGAATTTATTTCAAATTTTGAAACTTGCAGGAGAGGAGGATGGAGTTTGTGGTCATTTTATTGATTCTCAAGTCTGTTAACCCCTACGGATTAGGCCTAATTGACTAGATAGAGTGAGGGTTTGTGAAATTGAGAGTGGATGATCATAATTTTTGATGGAAATTATTTATTCATACCCTATGAAACTTTTTCAAACACTAAGAGTGCAAATTTGAGGTTAGGAATCAAGAGTTCTATTAGTGGATTTTTAAATGTGGGCTAGTTAGGCCTTGTAGCAGATTACAGTCAATATAGAAGGGTATGTTCCAAAGTAACCCCAACCAAGTTTCTGATATGTTTAAGAAGACCTAAAAGGGTATTTTAATATGTGATTATTTTGTGGTTATGTAATTTTTCTTGAAATTTTTACCCAATTTTTTTATTTGTAAGTGTTACTAGGAAATGAGCCTAATTGTGGGGTGTGCCAAGGCTTTGTGAATTTAGAGTTCTTGTGGGTCAATTATGGGATCAATATTTTGTTTCCACATGGTATATATTGTCTCATGAGTTGGGGGAAGTTATTGAAGCATTTAAGCCTCATTGGGTCTTGAAGAAGGAATGGATCCTTTAGTTGTGAAATATGGTATCAATTGTCTGATTGTCATGCCCTTCTCTACATCAATTTGTATCAGATCCTAGGTCTTATCTGAGGAATTTTGTGTTGGTTGTGTGGTGTGGAAGTAGAAGAGACAAGATTCCCTCAAAAGGGAATACCATTTCTAGAGAAGTGAATTATTTGAAGGAAAAGCGTGACAGAGAGATGGAGGCATTAAAAGAGAGGCTTTCCACCCTAGAGACCAGTCAAAGATGTGTGGTTCTAGGTGATGAGAGTGAACCTGAGGAATAAGGGGAAGAGGAATATTCCCAAGAAGAAGAAGAAGAAGAAGAAGAAGAAGAATTGGATCTTGATGATCAGAGGATGGATAAACTCTTGAGAGAAATCAAGGCAGACAAACCCAAGGTAAATATTAGTGTACCCGTGTATGGAGATGATCTAAATGAGGAAGAACTTTTAGATTGGATTGTAGCACTTGACAACTACTTTGAGTGTGAAGATATTCCAGTGGAATAAATGGTAAAGATAGCAAAGACAAAATTGAAGGGGCATGCACTATTATGGTGGGATTATGAGAAAACTGAAAGGAGGAAAAGAGGTAAAGAAAAAATTATTTCTTGGGAAAGAATGGTGGCCAAAATCAAAGGGAAGTTCTTACCATCTGATTATGCACTTCAAATGTAAAATAATTTTCAAGGTTTGAAGAAGATAAAAATGGATGTTAAGGCATACACTTATGAATTTTATAAGCTATGTATATGGGCAGGGCATATGGAGGACAATGTGGAGAAGGTATCTAGGTACCTTTGTGGGTTAACATTCAACATTTAAGATGATTTGACCCTAGCCCATCCAAGGATGATTGAGGATTATTATCAAATAGAAATTAGGGCTAAGAGAAGCTAAAGAGGAGGCAAGAAAAATAGACTAGGGGTAGAGGAAGCAATCCCAAAGGTTGAGGTACTCTTTCTACTCCAAGGAAGTCATATGAGAACCAAGGAGATACAAGCAAGGTTTAAGAGCATGTTGGAAATCTTAGGTGCTGAGAGGGGAGTGAATCAGTACAAAAATGTAATGAAAAATTTCAACCACTGATATGAATATTTGCACTATTAACTTCCAAACCACAAAGCATATAAGTGAAGTAAACAATATCAAGCATCCACAAGCTCAACACACATAACATAGATGTTTTATCATGGAAACCCTTGTAAGAGGGGAAAAATCCACGGTGGGGATGACACCCACAAGCCCACTACTTCGGTAAATGAGTTTGCATTGTTAGGAGCTGCAAAAACATTTTTTGATGGTTCACCCTATTAGGAGTTATTAGTACACTGTTAGGAGTACAATAAGATCGGTTATGATCTACCTCGTTAGAGTATTTCAAACCTCAATAAATAAGTTACCTTGTTAAAGAATTTACAAATAATAACCTTTTAAAGTTCACCCAGGAAAGGGATTTAACCTTTTGCAACTATTAGGGAACAACAAAATATGTTGATCTGTAGAATGGCACTGATTTCCTATCAGATCCTTTTTTCTCCTTTTCTTCCTAATTTTGAACTGATCTCTTCTCCTTCAATTCATGATCGCCCAACCTAAAAATACGATCGCAACCCTAAATCAAATGATTTAGTGCTCCTTATATAGAATTGTCATTAGGTCACACAAGACCTAGAAATTTCTACCACATTTGGGTCAAAATATTAACCAACATGCTTGAAATCAACATCAACAACATCCAATATGTCATCCTCAAACGTATTACCAATATTTAGAACTAATAGGTCGGCCTCATATCTACCGTCTTCTCACTCAAAACATGATTCATTCAAAACTTGGTATAAATTGTTGTGATTAGAGTCATGTATTTCACTTACCATATACAAACTATATCTATGATCGCAACACCTGAATATTTCCTTAACTTGAGCGCTACCACATTCTATGTCCGATATTGTTCTTCCTAAACACCAGTCAACATACATAGTTGATATTTCGTTTACCGATCATGTACAAATCTTACCAAATGTTGCAATCATGATAACTGAATACATTGCCATCAATTAAAACCACTTATGTATCCACTCATGACCACTCTTCATATCTCCTCCAAAACTACCATAATGCCAACAATCTCTCCCTTTGGCATTGATGGCAAAAACTTATGATTTGCATAACTCTTTAAGTATGTTTTGCACTGTATAACTCATACTCCCCCTTTCTCTATACATCCTCTCTCTTAATCTTTCTCTTTCTCACTCTACTCTTTCTCTCCCTTTTTTTCAACAATGACAAAGAATCACACATCAAAATTACATTCTATCAAAAACATCCTTGAAGTTTGTCTTTGCAGTTTCCAATGGATTCTCACATGACTCTTGTAAGCGCTCCATAGAGAAAATTTGTCCATGTATTACCAATTCTAATCCTTTCATTTCACTCAAAGTACTCACTGCTGGTATACTAAGTGTGTTTTCTACATTTCTCACATGTTGTTTCATAATGTCTATAGTGGGTGTAAAATATGTATGCATCTCCATAAGTGTAATAATCATTTTATCATGTTCAATTTGCAACTGCCTCACTGTATGATTTTACCACTGTATTTTGATGATGAACTAGTAATGGGATAAAAAATTTCAATCAAAGCATTAAGCTCCAGTTGAGCATCATCTCTCTTTTTCTCTAGGTCTTTTGTAAAAGTTGTAAACCTGAAAAATTTTACAAGTATCTGTCCTATCTATTTTTTTACTTGAACTATAAGTGACTGTGTATCTATTGAGATAATCTCTCTCAACTTATCAACTCATATCTTCTCATATTCTTTCATAGCCAACCTCATTGGTGCATTCACCATGTCAGGTACTTGATCAAAAATAGCCTTGACCAATATACCCAGTTGATCAATTGGATTATCTTGTTTTTCATATCCCACATTAGGTACTAAGTTCCTAATGATGTTTCTAGATCCTTTCAGTATTCTACCCTTATTTCTCTTTCCCTTCAATATGTACCTTACTTCTTTCTCCTTAAGATTATCAGACATTTTCAACAGCTCCTTAGGACTCATCTGAGTAATATCAATAGTTGTTTTCATTTCTTCATCTTCAGGTTCTCCTTCACCTTCTTCCTCAGAACTAATTAAATTATTTGTTTTACTCTTCTTCACTGTGCTACCTTCACCGGTTAGATCTAGCTTCCTCTTCACTGAAATTATATCATCATCATCCTTAAGTCCTTCACCTTTCTGTTATGTCACTTCTTTAGCAATCTACTCTTTAGGTGCTTCAACATCAGTTTGAGTATCGATATTATGTATCTTCTAGGACATATCAAACATAACATTATCTATGAAAACATTAATCTCTTCATTTGATGTCTCTTGTGCTTTCCCTTTCTCTTCTACCAATTTTTCTTTAACTGCAGTCTCTGACTTTACTAATTTTATCCATGTATCCACTATCTCATCTCTTACCAATTGTGTTTCTCCAATGAGAATTATTGTGACTCTATTCCTTGTCTTAAATTATCCTCTCATTGCTTCAACCATTAACTTTACCTCTTTTATAGTCAATTCGGGTTGTAAAAGTGCAAGTTCTTGTGCCATCGTCACTCTATCAATCTTCATAGCTTCTATCCATCTTTTTTCAACTTCCTTGTACAATTCTTTAGGTATAGCCTTGAATAGTTCACTTGGTTCTTTGAAAAAAGTATGTAGACTCTCTACAAATGCATCTTCCATTTTCCTTTTATCTTCACTATCAAATTTATCATAGTGACTCCACACTTTTGTCATTCTTCCATATTCCTTAACATCTTTAACAATGCTTTCAAGAGTAACAATATTGTCAATTTTGTCAGTTTTCTCAATAGGCTTTGCTACTATAGTATACTTCTTCTCACTAGCTCTCAATTCTTTTTATTCTTTCTCAAACTCAGTTTAAAATTCTTCTTCTTCATCCTTTTGCTTACCTCTTTTCTTACCCTTTGACTCTTTATATCCTAAAGTCTTCACTTTCTTTCTTTTGTAAGTTTTCTGAATAGTCTCAGGTGACCCGTTTTCTGGCTTAGTCTTAATAGGAGTAGTAGAAGTAGATTTAGTTTTTTTTTAGTACTGAACTCCTAGTGACTCTCTAAGGTGTAATCTCTTCAACTTCAACTTCTGCATTCGTGACTTGTGCAACAGCAGATGTGCCTGCCTCCTTACTCTCCATTTTCTTCCTAAATTTTGTCATCATTTCAAGGGTTATGCTACTCATTTTGGCTAAATTTTCAACTTGTTTCCTTACTTTTCTTTTGATTATCAGTGCTCTCAATTCACTATGAATTTTCAATGATGACTCTCCATAGGTTCCAAACCTAGGTGTTGAAGTAGCAATTAGTTTTGACAATAGAACATCATCATGTATAGTAACTAAATTACCATCAACTTCTTAACCCATAGCTGGTACCCAAAATGTCCTAGGTTACACTACTTGCAACATGCAGGTATCTATATCTACTAGAAAACAAATATCATCTTTATACTTTTCAACAATACCGGTTGGGATTCTCTCTTAAGTGCATTTTCCCTTGAAAATATTTAAGGTATCTGGGCCACATAAATGTATTAAACAAATTTCTTAAAGTCTTGATACATTGCTTAATTTGTATTACTACCGGTCTATCCTCTGACCATGTAATAGGGTCTATTCCAGGAAATTGATTTTGTGGGTAAAAGAGCATACATACCAAGAGTGATCCATTTTTGAATGACTAATCTTTCTTAATCTTCTCCATGTTCACAAAGAATTGATGACTCCACATCTCACGAAGATCATATTTTTCATATTCCTTCACCATTCTGTATGCAGCATGAATAGCCCCACCGGGTACACCATTCAACCAACTAGACTAGTATACTCTATATCCTATCACCATTGAAGCAAATTTCACTTCATTGTCTATTATAATCTTGATAGTCATAGCTTGGTGATCTTTTTTGGATTTGGTCAAGAAAGTAACCAAATTTGCAGCAATAGTATGTAGAGTTGGTGCCTCACCGGTAGCACAAAATCCAATAACTATTTATTATCTCCTTTATAATCTTATGTGGCTTGTCCAGCCAAATGAATTGATCATGGACTCTGATCAATACATATCTTATCCATTCTAGATGAAAATCATCAGGTATCTCAGCCACATAGGTGAAACCTTTTTTCATCAGATGTATATGCTCCTCCTTTAATCTTTGGTCATCACATAGTTTAAGAAACTCGTATATTTGACCAAATCCAAGTTCTTCCATCTTGCAGTGGATGAAAGAACGAGTATCTTCTGTCATCAATACACCATAGGGTATCAAAAATAGGGCACCCACTGGATCATTCTCATTTTCCTTCATCCGGTGTAACTTGAATACAGGTCTTGGTTCATCAATGATGTCAACCAAAATAGGAGTATCCATAATGTCAACAATTGGCAGCAACAATGATTCATGTAAAGATCTTTGCAACACAAGCAATAACCTCGACTTCACTGATTAGTGTTCTTCAACAACCAATAGAATTTCCTACTTGAAATCTTAGTCCACAAATACAAATAACTCTCGCTATGGAATGTAAACAAATGCTCTTCAATAAACCTCGATAGAATGTAAAGTGAGAAATGAGTTTACTTTCTCATCTTTATAACAATTGTGAATGTAGTCATTTAAACATAACGATCAAATAATGCTTTCCACCGACCACAATGGTTAAAACATAAAAATTGGTATACACATGTACAAAAATACTTTATCTTCACTAACCATCATTAACTCATAAATAGACATCTCAAAATGCATATGAATCTTACTGCTCATGAATTTAGGGGATCGGTAAATGATTTGACTATAAGTGCTCCCCCTAAGCAAATAATGTGCTTAGTTCACCAATGGATTCTCCACATTTCATAAACGTGTGGAGTTCTCAGTCAACTCAGAAGAATTCAATTCTCCTTTCCTCACCCATGTCTTCTTCATATTATTTCTGACTTCGTCAGCATTAACAGTTTCCTTCTCTTTAGCATTTTCAACATTGTTCACTGGTTGACCTCTAGTATACTTTCTTGCTTTGCATGGTCTAGCAAGATGACCAACTTTGTTACGAACATAAAAGACCATACGTGTTAGGTTCTAGGGTTCAGCATTGCGTCTGGTTGACCTTAATCTATAATTCACATCCACATGTCCATAGTTGTGACAATTAGAACAGGTAACATATGATCGGTTACCTTGATTGATAGGTCTCTGACTGTTGTAATCATATGACCACTGGTTGTTGATTCTCGCCCTGCACTCATTATCTTTATGTACAAACTTTTTGAAATAATAACAAACTCCATGGAATGCATTAGATCTAGCATTATAGTTAACAATTCTACCATAGGAATTTCCTGATCTACCAGTAGAACCTCTAGTTCTAACATTTTGACCAATAGGTTTAAACTAACATACATTCGCTGTATGACCTTCCTTATGACAATTAAAACATACCGGTCTATACCTTCTCTTTTCAATGTTATTATTCACCTTGGGTGTTGATTTTCCTCCTACATTGATGTCCTTAGTGTCAGATGATTCACCAACTTCAAAGTTTGAAAATCCTAGACCTTGTTTCTCTCCATTCATCCTCTGTCTTCCAAGTTGTTCATCAAGATTAGCAGAACTCTTTCTGAATTTATCTAGCAGATCATTTGTAGCTTTCAAATTTTCTTTTAGCTTTTCATTCTCTTTCCTTATTCCCTCATTCTCTCTTTCAATATCATTTTTTTCTTCATTTGTGTCATTTTAGTGTTCCTGCAATATAGCAACCTCTTGCTCTGATCTGAATAGTTGCTCCAACTTTTCTGTTAGGGTTTCATCTTTAGCCTTTAGGGCATCTTCAGCAATTTTCTTGGCATCCTCAGAAGCTCTTATTCCTTCAATATCTTCAACCATCATGACAGGCTGGCTTTAAAGCTCCCTTTTCAGATTTGCCACTTCCTTTTTTAGTCCACTATTTTTATCCATCAAATCCGCAAATGCTTCCACAAATTCTTCAGACGAAGTACCTTCATATAGTTGTTCAAAGTAGTCTTGACTTTCACTCAATGTCTCAACAAGCTCTCTTCTTTTAGCAAGGGAATGCCTCAGCTTTTCCTTCAGTTCATTGATAACTTTGCTTGCATCCTCAATCTGGTTCTCATACTTGTATCTATCCATGTTGAATTATAGGGATCTTTTCCTCAAGTGGTTAAGCTTAATATCACGAGGATCAATGCTCTGATACCAATTGTTAAAAATCTTAGGTACTGAGAGGGGGGTGAATCAGTACAAATAGGTAATGAAAAAATTCAACCACCGATATGAATATCTGCACTATTAACTTCCAAACCGCAAAACATATAACTGAAGTAAACAAATGACAGTAAACAATTTAAAGCATCCATAAGCTCAACACACATAACACGGATATTTTATCGTGGAAGTCTTGTAAGACGGAAAAAAACTACGGTGGAGATGACACCCACAAGCCCACTGCTGCAGTAAATGAGTTTTCCCTGTTAGGAGCTATAAATACCCTTTATGAGGGTTCACCCTGTTAGAAGTGATTAGTACACTATTAAGAATACAATAAGATCAGTTATGATCTACCTCACTAGAGGATTTCAAACCTCAATAAAGAATTTACCCTGTTAAAGGGTTTACAAATAAGAACTCATTAAAGTTCACCCCGTTAAGGGATTTAACCTGTTGGAACTGTTAGGGAACAACAAGATATGTTGATTTGTAGAATGGCACTAATTACCTATCAGATCCTTTCTGCTTCTTTTCTTCAAGACGTTGAATTGATCTCTACTCCAATTTGTGATTGCCCAACCTAAAAATACGATCGCAACCCTAAATCAAACGATTTAGTGTTCCGTATATAGAATTATCATTAGGTCACACGAGACCTAGAAATTTCCACCATAGTCGGCTCAAAAGATTAACCAACCTCCTCAAAATCAGCATCAAAAACATCTAATATGTCATCCTCAAACGTATTACCAATATTTAGAGCTAATATCGCGGCCTCATATCCATCGCCTTAACAAAATTAATATGAAACTCTGATCAGTGACCAAATAGGTAAACTCTCTTCTCTCAAAACATTATTCATTCAAAACTTGCTATAAACTGTTGTGATTGGAATCATGGATTCCACTTACCATATACAAATTGTATCTATGATCGTAACCACTGAATCTTTCCTTAACTTGATCACCGCCACATTCTGTGTCTAATATTGTTCTTCCTAAACACCAGTCAACCTACATAGTTGATCTTTCCTTTACCAGTCATGTACAAATCTTACTGATAGTTGCAATCATGATAACTGAATACATTCACATCAATGAAAACCACTTATGTAGACACTCATGACCACTCTTCATATCTCCTCCAAAACTACCATAATGCCAACAAAGTGCTCTCAGGAAGGTGTTATCAATGCAACAAATTCGGACACCAAGCTTGGCATTGCAATGAAGGGTAGACTTCTACTTCACATGGAGGTGAAAGGAGGGCTCAATTGGTGCAAGAAGAGGACAATGAGAGTGTAAACTCTCCATCTTAGCATGTTGCTCCAAAGGTTGGTGAGTCATTAATGGTAAGAATAACTCTCCTCAAGGCATCAAGGGAAAAAAGAGTCATCACAAAGGATGACACTATTCAAAACCACTTGTAAATGCTTGGGCAAGGTATGTAAGGTTGTAATTTATTCAGGTAGCATTGATAGTTTGGTTTCATTAGAAATGGTTGAAAACTTAAGTTACTTAGAATACCACATGACACCCCTTATAAAATTTCTTGGTTGAATGAGGAAACAATGTGTTGGTTAATGAACAAACATGGGTGGAACTCAACATAGGAGGGTATAAGGATAGGATTCTTTGTGACATAGTGTCAATGGATGTGTATCATTTTCTGCTAGGGAGGCCATGGCAATTTGATGTACATGCCTTATATGATGGTAGAAGAAATACAAATGAGATAGCCAAAGATGGAATTTCTTTCACATTGACACCCTTAAAAGAAGATAAGGGGAAAACTAAGCAAGCTACTATGATGATGGTAGGAAGCAAAGAACTTGTAAAGGTAGAGGACAAGAACGATGGGCATCATGTAGCCACTTCTAACCATGAAGACATTAAGATAGAAGACTTAAAGGATAATTTGATTTTTGAGGTTCAAGAATGGGTTGAAAAGAATAGTGAGGGCATGATAGAAAAAGTGCTTTGTTCTTTGATTTCAAAGTATGTTAGTGGGCAGTCATATCCTGTTAGGACAGAGGTTTATAAACCTAATAACATAGAAGTCTTAGGGGTAGAGAATCTAAAAGAAGAGATGAAAGAGGTATGTTGGCAGAAGTAAAGAAGAAGATGGAAGAGGTATGTTTGCAGGTGCTCAAGCAGGTTTAACATCAGCTCCAAATGTAGATAAGGTTAGACAACATTCATCAAGCAGGTTGTTCAAGTTGGAGTAGTTTCTAGATGCCAAAGAGTTCACAAATGCAAAGACCAATACTACTTTTTAGTACTTGATCCAATGGAAATGGTCACCAGATGGAAAGAAACTTGGATAATAAAGGTGTTTAAGCATGAATTATAGAAGCACCGTCCTCAAGGGGACTCGAGTTCTTCTTTTGTTTGGGTGTATGGCGCAGGGGCACCTAGGTTTACTTAGCAAATATGGTCCAATGAAGATTTTTTGATGTTTTGTCATTTTGGATGTAAAAAGGTCTTATTAGACCATTTCTTGTTAGTAGACACCTAGGTTGGTTCATTTGGTCGTTGGGATAAAATGATGTGCAAAATTGTCAAAATTGCTCACATTGTCAAATTGATGTAATGAGGGTCTAGTGTGAGGATTTTCATGTTGGATCAAGTTGTGGGATGGAATAAGGTAAAGGAAGACCATTTGTAATGCTTTTTCCTAGAGGGTCAATTATGCAAGTTTTAGAACAAATTGTCAAAGTTGCAAGAAAAGTTGCTTGACAACTTTTCTTGCAAAAGTTTCTCTAACGGGTCAGATTAGTTTGGGGGTGGTTATGATTTAAATATTGGTTGATAACTATTGAAAAGGGTTGTCCAACCATAAATATACTTTGTGGCCTCGACCGAAAGGGTTGGCTATGTAATTGTGTTGAAGATCAAGCAATAGAAACTAAATTGTAATGTGTTTTCTTAGTTTTTATAATTGTTCCGAGTAATTGTACTACTTTGTAAGATGGAATTGTGATTTGAAACCTACTATAGATGGTGAAGAATTGAATTACCTTTTTTTTTATCTAGTTTCATTAATTTTCATAAAGTATAAGTAAGATATTGCCATTTTTTTGTACCAGGGTCTGTAACCCTAGCTAGTGAGGGTTTGGACACAAAATGATGCTTGGAGGCCCATTCCACCGATAGAAATTCCTCAAACTTGGTGGAATGAAGGCCCTAGGAATATATTTCAAGATTTTGAAACTTGCAGGAGAGGAGGATGGGGTTTGTGGCCATTTTGTTGATGCCCTAGTCTGTTAACCTCTAAGGATTAAGCCTAATTGACTAAATGGAGTAAGGGTCTGTGAAATAGAGAGTGGATGCTCATACTTGTTGATGGAAATTGTTCATTTAGACCCTATGAGCCTTGTTCAAACACTAAGAGTGCATATTAGAGATTTGTAATCAAGATCTCTATTAGTGGCTTTGTAAAAGTCGCATAATTAAGCATGTAGCATATTACTAGTCAAATATAGAAGGGTATGTTCCAAAGTAACCACACCCAATTTTTTTATATGTTTAAGAAGGCGTAAAAGGGTATTTGAATATGTGATTAGTTTGTGGTTATCTACTGTCTTTAAAGTTGTTCCAATTTTTATCATTTGGGGGTGCTACTAGGAAATGAGCCTGATTGTGGGGTGTGCCAAGGGTTTGTGAATTCAAAGTTCTTGTGGATCAATTTTGGGATGAATATGGTGTTTCCACATGGTCTAGATTATCTCATGAGTTGGGGGAAGGTCTTGAAGCACTGAAGCCTCATTGGGGGTTTGTAACCTTGTAAAAGAGTCGGCCCATTTTGGGAGAGTTTTGGGTTATAAGAGAAATGAGGAGTTTTGTTGGGGAACCCAAATTGAGATGAGTTAATGTCCATTTGAAGTCCTGAAATTGCCTAAGGATTACCCTTGTGATGAAATCTCCCTAAATGTGAATGCTTTTAAGTCTTGAAGAAATGAATCCTTTAGTTGTGAAATATGGTATCAATGGTATGATTGTCATGCCTTGCTCCGCACCACTATCTATCTCCCCTTACACGCTGAAGTGTTGCTACCCATACTTCACAACCATATAGTACCACCAGAACCACTAGGAGTCCAAAAAGGGTTTTCTTAATTTTCTAGTCTCATAGCTCAGCTTTTCTACATCTATTTTGTAATGAGTGTAAGGTTTTCCATCCTCCTTGTAACCTTTTTGCTCTGTGTTTCCCAGCTAAGTTTGTTGTGGAAATCAAGGCCCACGTACTATATTCATTGGCCACTTGCAAGGATTTGTCTTCAAAAATAAATTCTTGGTGAGCCTTCTCTCTCTTCAAAGTATAGACCATGACCTTAGTTTTGCTAGTGTTCACTTGCATCCCCACCTCATGTCAAAATAACTCTAGGGCTTTCAATTATTCCTTCAAATCATGTGATGTTTTAGCCATTAAAACAATGTCATCTACATAAAGGAGCAACTTTATTACATAGTTGGTCATCTAATTATTAAAATCAACATGTTGCTACCTATTGCCTTATTGTTTGAAAATGCCATCTTATTGGCTCCCACTTCTCAAAATTTCTTGATTTTCACATGTCAAGAGGATTGAACCTTGAGCCGTTTCTTTGTTTTCATTTTGTTGCGTCTTCTCTTGGTATTGATTATATTTTCAGATATTGATCCTTACATATATTGGGTTGTGGTCTGATTTGATTTCCATGGGGCATTCTTTGACCTCTACGCTTATTAGGCTTGTCATAAGTTTCTTTAAACTTATAACATAATCCACCACACTTTGACCATTGTAAGTGTGGCACATAATGTTCCTTGAGCTTGGTCAAGCTTTTAAGCCGCCCACATATAATCAAATCATACAAGCTGCAAACTCCTAACAATTTTGCCTTGTACTGCATGATAGCTCCTTTTTTCATCTTGAGATGCTCTTTCCCAACTTTGATTACTTTCTTCGCCCAACCATAAAGGCTTTGTCTCTTATTCCATCTTCACTACTAAGACAAAGAGCCTAGTTATTTGTTGCTCTAGCATTAATGACTTTCGGTATTCCTCTTTGTCTAGTTTCCTCTTCTTATAGAATTTTGAACCACAAGGGACAAAATAACATGTTGCAAGATAAATAATGAGCTCTTTAACCCCTATTTTTATCCATATGTACTCTGCTTATTTGAGTCTTATTTTTCAACTTGTATGATTTTTTCCAAAGATTCTCTTCTTATTAAAATTGTTAGTTTGTCACCCATCCATGACACTTTCCATTTTTTATCATCTCATTCCAAATTGATATCTACATGTACTCTTTGAAGTTTGGAACCTTACAACCTTCATGCTCGTGTCTCAACAAGGACAATTATGTGTTTCCCCTCTGCTATGGGCCCTAAACCAAGACCTCTCCTCCAAGAGTAACCACTACAATTCCAACTTACCATTGAGAGGTATGCCTAGGGGGGCCTGCCTTCTTATTTACCATGTGCTATTTTATTGTTGATTTGGGTGTTCCCTCTATATATCCATACTTTGTTACTTGTGTTTCTTGTTGCTACCACTTTTTCTCATTCTTTTCTTCTCTCTTCTAAGTGCAATGGGGTTAAATTTTCATCTATGTAAAATTGTGTACCTTTGAGAAATGATTTGTTCCTCATAATTTTGTTCTTGTCCTCCATGCTTTTCAGTGTTACTCTCACATTCCTATTTCAATCATCTTGCAAAACTCTCCCAATTTGTCCTACTCATTCCAACTTGTCTACTAAAAAAACTCTCCCAATTTGTCCTACTCATTCCAACTTGTCTACTAAAAAGTCTTTTATTGACTTCTTGGTGTGATCAGCTTCTCCTTGCTCCTTCAATCCTTTTATTATTATACTTGATGCCTTATTATTCTTATGCCTTACTTCTCTTATTTGCACTCTAATATGCTTCTCTACGAGTTCTTTTTTACTCTACATTGATCACTTTGTTATTCAGGCCCGTGATTTTGCCTCTTCTATTTGTTTCTTTAACTTAGCCTCCTTGATCTCTATGTTTGCTATTGCTGATTGAAATTCTTGTAAATATGAAATGTCTCTTTTTTCCTCTGCCTTCAAAAAAAATTCATTTTTAATCTGTTGTAGCTCCTGCTTCATTGATGATATTTTTTGTGGGCCTATTTTCAAGTTAACTTGTAGTTTGGCTATTTCCTTTTTGTAAAACATGTTTTCTTGGGTAAGTTTACGATTGGTGTCCATGATCTCTTGCCATTTGTTATATTTCAACCATTCCAATGTTTCCAAACCTTCAAGCTTCCTCTTTAATCCCATTAGCTCATTAGCATACATATCTAATGACCAAGTTAGTGGGGTTGAGTTAGGGCTGTATTGGTCAAGCTTGCCTTCACCATCAACCTCCTCTTCTATTTCCACCTCTTGATGTTTCATTCCCTCAATGCATTTAAGTTAGTGATTTTGCAAACATACCTTTTCAGCTTAATTTCACAGTTTTCCTAGTTTTCTTTTATTCCTACCACTGACCTTACTCGTTCTTATTGTGCCTCATGAAAGATTCTTGTTTGGTTAAAGTTTATTATCTTGGGCAAGATTGTGACAAACTTGTGGCATCCTAGCCACCTTAACCCTCTAGTTATCTTGGCCTTCCTTCGCTGTAGAATCCGCGTATACTGTTTAGCATTTACAAATGTCAGTTGCTCACTTATGTCTGTGACTTGCATGCAGGTATGAGGTTCCATTTTTCTTGTGGAAAAAGTTGGGTATGAGGTATCAACATTTCTAATTGAGATAGGATATCTTGTTCCTTTCTGCTCCCCTCAATTTTCCATCAAGATCATTCACCAAGATCTCACGTGCATCATGTTTACCTTTTGAAAGATCTACTGACAGAACCATTTTTTGCATCTTACTGATTTCCCCTTTACTATCTGAGCTTAACTTTCTTAATACTGGATTTGGTTTTGCCATCAGGAAACCCGACATCCCCAAATGCCAGAGTTTATAGTTACCGGAGTTTAGTTTTGTGTTGCCAAGATTTTGAAAATGTTGACAGAAATTGCCATAGTTTGAAATGCTTTGCCAAAAAAGAATATACAATAATCCAAGCGCTGACAAAAACACCACCAGGAGAAACACTATGAAACTTGCCTCTTTCTACTCATATTTGGCATGCGTAACACTCTGGTGTGCCTCTTTTGGAGCCCACTCTGTCTAACCTGCAAACAGAAATTTGTCCCACAAACAGAAACTTGTCTTCCACTTTACTGCCTCCTGCAGACTCCCTGGCCTTCTTTACTATTCAAATATACAAACCTTGACTTCTACTTCTTTGAAATGTGAATTCCTATAGAGCTAATAAGATCATTTTCCTGATGCATCTTTTTGATGGCGTCATCTGCCAAATTTAACCCTGAGCCGTCCTACTTACCACTAGGTATCAACCCATAGAGTTGGTTGTCAGTAATTTTGAATTCAACTGTATATAGACTGATGTTATGAATCATACTCAGTATGATCCCTCATTAGGATAAACAGATAATTCTGATTTGGATTGCATATTTATCACTTAGAAATGGGGAAGGCACACAGACAAAAAAAATATGATTTGGATTGCAGATTTAACATTTAAAATGAGGAAGGGACAAAGAGGTGAGAAGGTAAACAGACAAAGAGGGCAAGAAAAGAGGAAAGAGGGCAAAAAAAAATACAAGTACACTTTATGGACCACTAATCACCTTTGTACTACTATACATCCTACTAAAGGAATGTTCCTACTCATATTTTTAATTAAAGAATGTTAACTCTACATCAAGTTCGAGTACTAGCAAATTCAAGCACGTACCATGCTGATGATTCACACTCGTTCTGACCTATCACAATACTATAAACTTGAGATGATGATCCATGATCAAACTTACCTATCATAATAATTATCATGACCTGATCAGTATAAAAATTGACATGCTGGCAGATGTGTGAACATTATACTGGCAAAGAGGGATCGTTTTCCCAACCAATAGAAACAAATAGCCACATTAACCCTCAAAACAAATATTAACTCGAACAACTGCTAATTTTTTTAACCCAATTATATGTAAACTTACCATGATAGATAAATAATAGTCAAGATCGAATGGTTAATTGTTCATGCTTTGGATAAACATAAATACTTTAAGACATCACCATTCATCACCACTAAAAACACCCTTGTGGTCTGTCTTAAAACCTCCTAGTTTAACTGTTAGGAGAAACTGAAGTGTAAGTACAATAACACCCTTGTGGTCTGTCTTAAAACCTCCTAGTTTAACTGTTAGCAAAAACTGAAGTGTAAGTACAGAATATTTTCGCAAGGATAGGAGAATCTATCAACGAGATACATGCCAAATAAAAATTGTAGGCATGGGTCAGTCAAATTGTCAAAGTTCTTCAACATGAATCTAGAGTAAGCAAGATCTAAGCTTTTCAGGATAATTTGAAACAGCCAAAAACTATTTTCTGCTTTTAACCATCCAGCAACGGACAGGCTCCAACTGTCTTGTTTTTAAGAGTTAAGTGACTACTTGTAAATATACATTTTATTAACAGTTCTGATTACTTGGTTCTAGCATTCTGTTTATAGACTACTAAAACTGGTCTGAGGCTTTAGAGTTTAGGCTTAAAAGGAAAACATGTACCCTAAAAAACAATACTGAATGTTTCAAATTTTTCTTAAGCTAAGCCACAGTAAAATTGCATTAACAGTTTAACTTCTACAACACACATTCTACTACAAATTAAATAGGGGTTTAAATGGACACATTTAGCACCTCAAGAACTCCAAATGTACTTATAATCCCCACAAAGGCATAGTGGAGAGCAAAATTAGGTTTTAATTCCACTTTACTTGGAATTGTCACCAACAAAATACTTGTTTCGTTAAACTCACTTTACTTGACATGTCAAATACAAACGTTACAGCAGATTTAGAATGAACTAAGAATCTTTTAATTGTTGTATTGCAAACTGGAAAGAACTGTTGCCCATTAATAGATCCAAACAAGAGGATGTTTAATAATTCCGAACTGCAGCTGGACTAAAACACCGTAAGCTTAAAATACACCTATATTAAGCAAATAAGATGTGAGTACACAAAACTTCCGTACAGGCTCATTCATTTTGAGCTGCAACAGGCAAGCTCCGGAAAGAATCCAGCTACAATCTGCATTCCTAATAAGATGAAAGCACTTATAAGTTATAACCATGACTTTAGCTCCCTGCTGCAGCTGTTATTGCTGAAGATGACGCGTCTGCAAGTTTCTCATGTTCCTTGTTCAGTATCTGAAAGAAAACCACATATTAGCGTAACTTACAAAGATGTGTCCCACCACACGCCAAGGATACCAGGCATTGTACTTAATATTACCTTGTTGTTTATGAGATTGTGCATAGCAATGACACTCCGAATAAGAGATGACAGATAAATAACCAGCATCATGTCATTAGTTTTCACTGCAAAAAATTAGACTACAGCTTAGCACATACAAAACTCAAATTCATTATATATCTGTTCCAGCTTGAGTTCACACTTCTTTGATTTATTTCAATTGGAAACGAGCAAAACTAATGTACCTGCAAAAGCCTTTACTAGCTCATTAACATTCAAGTTCGGCAGCAGATTGAATACATCCTGCATAAAAGATAATATTGAGAATCATGCTTCAAACAAAAATGCAGTTGACATTTCAAACAAGATGTTGATAAGACCCAAAACTAGTTAAGGACTCTATTATCAGAATAGCATTAAATGTTAAACACGAATGCAAGATTGATTATTTGTTACTTATTCACATTGATTTTTTTTCACTCATTTATATTCAAGTTGGGCAATAGATTGAATGTATCGTGTATGAAAGATAATCTTGAGTCTGAGAATCTGATCCCAATGAAACTGTGAAAAGAAAAAAATCTTTAGCTATCAAAAATGTTATACACATGGATTATTTGTTATGTATTCACATGAATATTTATTTAACTCATTTATATTCAAGTTTGGCAACAGATTGAATGCATCCTGCATGTAAGATAATCTTGAGAGTCAGAGACTTAATCTTGAGAGTCAGAGACTTGTGATTACAATGATACTGTGAAAAGAAAATAAAAATGCAACTCACAAAAATGATATACTGTTGCCTCAGGCACCAATGTTACCAGGCTCTCTCAAAGCCCAAGCCTATACTAACAACAGTTTAAATTCAGTACAAATCCTGGTCCTAATACACAGTCCGGATTCACCCATGCTCCAGATGTGTATATTGATTTTGTTATCATTCATATTGATATTTACTTCGAGTATTTGCTGTGTAAGGAATAAAATCTTTAATTGATAAAAAATGTGAAAATTTAATATTGTTGCCTTGAGTAAATTCCTGTCTCATCGGGTTCACTCAGAAGATACCCAGTACCCAAACCACTTTGGAACTGGATACAGAACCCAGTTGAGGTGCAGGTCCCACAACCTCCAAAAAATACACAAACATAAAAACAGTCTAACTTATAAAAACATTGAACCCAACTAGCCTTAAAAAGTGACTTCTAAGTCACTAACCAATTTCATTTATATTTTACATTTAAAAGTTGACACTTCAAATATAAATGTGTTCTGTATTTAATTCTGTATACCTCTGCCATTTATTGATTTTTTTATATTTTTTAATTTTGTGTGTTTGGGGAAGAGGGATTTCGTCATTAGATTCAATCAAAAACCAGTTGATGTCCAGACCACTTTGAACCAGGTGCAGAACCCAGCCCGGGTACAGGATTGCCCAGGGTTCTAACCTACATTAACAAATTCTGCAAAAAGGTTGTATTAAGGAAATGTAGTAAGTTTCTGGTTCTGGACCAGGATGCCATGGGGTTTGGCCCCCACACCAATAGCTGCCAAATGTTAAAAAGGTGAAAATCTTTTTTTTTACTAAAACAAAAGAACACTGAAGAAACCTAACTCTGTCCTGAAGTGCATGCTTTCCACTCCTTTTGCTTAAAGACACTCATTTCTGCCCTCATTTAACATATAAAAGAGACCAAAACACTATTTTTCTCTCAGCTGCCATTTTTTAAACTTGAAGGTTGCTGGATATTTCTTCAAAGTTGAAACTTGACAAAAACAATCTACCATGCTGTGGAGAAAGAGCTTCATCTCAGGATTTGTTAATCAAATGTCAGTTTGTCATGTGCATTTTCCAAAAAAAAATTAGAAATTAAGGTTTTCCATTTTTTTCTTTTTTTTCAAATCTGTTCTGAATTTTTTTTAACCTTCTATAATTATTGTAAGGGTTATAATGTCATCTTTTTGTTCCTTTTTTTAGTAAATGCAACATAGCTGTAATGTTCTTTTTTTGTTATTTATACTAAGTGGCTGGCAGCTTTAGTAACTTAGTTGCTATAATTTATAATTTATGTTTTATAATTGCAAAGTCTTGTATTGAATTTGTATGCAATTTGTTATTTATACTAAGTGGTTGGCAGCTTTAGTAACTTAGTTGCTATAATTTATAATTTATGTTTTATAATTGCAAAGTGTTGTATTGAATTTGTATGCAATTTGTTATTTATACTAAGTGGCTGGCAGTTTTAGTAACTTAGTTGCTATAATTTATAATTTATGTTTTATAATTACAATATGTTGTATTGAATGTGTATCCAATTTCCAGCAGATTGTGAGTTTTTATTCAATTATCTGGAATCAGACTACATAGTCCTTTATCCACTTGATTGAATGCAATAGATTGGCTACAAACAAAAGCCTAAGGAATTGGCTCATGTGCACTCCAACTTGTGTCTTTTGTCACATAAGACACTTACAATGAAGGAGCAACATGGCATTGGAATCTAACTCCTATGTGTGCTAACTTAGAAGCTTATATTCAATGGTTTGCCATATTCTATTTAGATGAGGCAGATTCTACATATGGCATGGCTAGTGAGAGTGGCACTAGAACTGATTGAGGTTCAAACAAACCAAATGTTGATCTTGATGCTGCTCTCAATAAAGAGCAGCATGAAATCTATAGATTGAAGTTTTCATTTTGTAATGACATAATTGATAATGGATCAATGAATTATAAATTGAGTACTTCTTTCTATGCAAAATTATAAGGTATTTTTTTATTTTGGTAATTATAAATATTGTTTACAAAAACCTAAAATGGCAACTTTAGGTTCTTCCCAAGCAATGTCAAATAAAATGAACAAATAATATCAAGGCCATCATTCTTCTACCACAAGTTTGAGGTTTTATGAATTATATTCTAATTTAAATATTCCTTGATTTATTTTTATTTGATTTTTTTGGTTCTTTGTAATTTGTGATATTAATTACTTTATGGCTTCAATTAAAAGGGATACGAGCACATATGGCTTCATCCACTCTGGAAAGTATAATCAATTGGGAGACAAAAAAGCAAATGACATTGTATATGTCCATTCCAATCTTTATCTATTGTCAATATTAAGCAACAAAGAATTAAAAGAATAATGAATAAATATAACATCATATAGCAAATGATTGTCAATGATGATTGTTTTAATTTACACATCCTTTTTTACCCTCAGTCATGGTAAACTATGCATAACCTGAATGTGCTAAAAATAACTATAGCCCACATTGACATTACATGCCACATTCATCCAGTATGTGATCTAGCCTTTAAAAAAAATATAACTAGAGAATTTCTTGTATACCTGCAGATGGTATAGAATTTCATGGTTAAGTGGAAGCCTCCCATCAACAACAAGATCCAAATATCCATGTATCTCTCTCAATCGAGCCTCTAAACCCTTCAGGGCTGTCAATTTTCCACTAACCTGTTATGCACAAAAGTCTAATTGAGTTATGTTGCCACTAAAAACAAAAGAAACAAGAATAACTGAAGACTGCAATTGAAAAAGTAAGTCTAGTTGAGAAAATAATAGGACCTCTGTTGCAAGTGTGCTGATAGTAGTGTCCTTGACATCCCTTAACAAATGCTCTACACCTGCAACAGAACAGATAACAAAGTCTACGTCAAAACATAATAACATATAGATAGGACAAAGATGCTAATGATATTCTCATTGTGGATCTCCTTATCAAAGAAAAAACATCCCTGTTAGGAACACCATAATAAAGATTACTATAATTGTGCAAAGGAAGAAGGTTGACACTTATGAATAGGAAAACAGTGAGTATCATTATGAATGGCTTCTGGAAGTAGTATGGTGATGATAGATATCACCATTTGTATTTTTGTGCGAAAAAATAATCTAATGAATAAAATGTTAGACATATCATCGTTTGTGCTAAAACAAATCACTCAGTTGATTAACAGTCCTCCCAGAGTATAATATAGGACATCAGAATAGCTTCAAGTTATTGGTTGCATAGAAAAATAAGGCAATAATCTAAACATCTGCAACATCTGGAATCAAACTATTGCCAGTCCTGCAAAGTTCAAATGTGTTTTAGGCAGGACCTAAGTAGCCGATCCTGGTTCTGGTTCGGATTCGGGTTCGGGTTCGGGTTCGGGTTCGGGTTCGGGGATTCGGCAAAAAAAATTTTGGGCCGGATCCTGGTTCCGCGGGTATATATATAGACATTTTTGAAAAATATATATATATATATTATAAATTTATATATGTATGTATATTCATACATTCCATACATTTAACATGTCAATGCTCATTCATCACTAGTTCAAAACTTCAAAGTTGAAACATATAATGATAATAATAAGAAGTTAGAAGCGTGATTCTCATATGACATAATGATAAAATGATAAATCCATAATTGT
>MU225256.1:9399090-9435005 GCA_018584345.1 Thuja plicata | reverse complement strand
AGCTTCTATTTGATGATGTTATAGTGTGTTTAAGTTATATTCAATAAAGGGTGCATGAAATAAGTTTTAAATTGTTAAAATCTCTAAATTTTAAGGGTTTTTTAAATTTGCCGATTCATGGCCGATTTGATTCCGATTCATGGGCGATTCACAATTCGATTCGGCCTTGCCGATTCCGATTCTCGTTACTTTGCAATGGATTAAAATAATTTTAATATTTTCATAATATTAAAATGTTTCCTTTCTATGTGTTCTCTATACTACTTTTAAAAACCATTTTAATAATATTAAAATATATTTACATTTTACATTAACTTTTAAAGTAAATTTAAACTTTAGATTCCTATTTTCTCTTGAACCTTCAAAATTTATGGGCTCAAGTAAAATAGTAAACTTAGAGGTAGAGATACTATTGAACTTCTTTTTTAAATTTTGGTTTATGAAATGTATTGAGCTCTTATTTTGATTGTGTGTAAAGGTACTCTGTAATATAGTTATCTGTAATATGTTCCCTAAATTTAGTAATATGCATGTTTTTGACGAATATGTTCACACCTTACAGATTTGTGTTTTTACTTTTAATGTTCAGAAAATTTGATTAATTTTTTGCCTTGTCCCAAGTTTTCTAAATTTTTTAATAGGCTGAACAATTGCCAAGTCTGAATTTTGCATCTATTCTTAGGAAATTTTCTTTCCAAAATACACTTGTTAGAAGGAAAAAACAGTAAAATTCTAAATATCAAGTCATTGGAAGTAAGGCCATCCCATCAACTCGAGCAATTTTGCATTCTCAAAGGTGGATCTTCATTATAATAACATCTTTGTCGATACCAGACTGCATTACACTTGACCAGGGAATCATCCACATGTCTGAAGACTTTAGTTTCAGCAGTTATATTCTCATCCAAAACATTGAGCTCTTCACAATATAGATTCAGTATACTTGTGGTTGCATTTCTAAACCTACTTTATCGGTGTTTCTAAAAGGGCCGCCCAAGCATAGTTTCATTCATCTAGGGGCTGGTGCCCTTCTTTCTCACTTAATTCGTTATTATAGAAAAAGCAATTAGAAGCACACTGCATAGAATGTGCCACAGGAACAACTAATTAGGTCTCAAGTCTGCTCAGATAATAACTTCTCAAATGTGTCTCACATTTGTTTCTTATACTGTTACTGTTGTTTTTTAAAACAAAAAAATATCAAGAGACTAGTGCAATAAAGAATGTTTATAAGATTTGCAAGGAAACTCCAAGCCAACAAATCAATCAAACTAAAAGCCAACACCCTCCATTAATAAGATAAGCTCCAAAGGATTCTGGAGTTCCCTATGTGCCGTTTGCCTAATGCTGCCCTAGTTTACGTAAGCGCCCTTCTCAAGAGGGCAAGATTTTTTCAGGAAAAGTTTCAATACTTCATTGAGTGGGGTTACCAGAGAGACCAAATAACTTATCAGGATTAAAGAGTAAATATTCACAGACCTTTGATTTTCTTAAATCTCTAGTATCAAAAATAATATGAAGAAATTGCTATAACAACAATAATTTATACAATAACAATCTAAAGTTCTATTTATTATTGTAAGCGCTACATTAGAAATGTCAGACAACGGGATATTTTGCATGACCTAGCAAATTAAATGAAATTGAATGCTTATGATCCATTTTGACCATGCTAGCTATCTAATAATAATTTGGATAAGTTTACTTTTAAGTTTTTAACTTTATATAGGCTTTCAATGGTGATCTCTGTTAGCACTGAAGTCAAATAACTTGGGCCAATCATAAAGCTTGCAAGTTATTTGATTTGTCTAAGGTAATTTAATTTACTATCATATTTGCAGGTAGACTACACTACTCTAATATTTGCAAGTAATTTTGTTTATACTTGACTTCGGTCATAAATTTAATTATACAACCCTCATATCTTTTTGAAAACCAAAAATTGATTCAGTCGTGCCATTATTAAATTGAATCATACAACCCTTATATATTTTTGAAGACTCGGCATGATCTCAAAAAGGGAACAGCTGCACAAAATAACCTCGGCTCCAAACAGAAAACAGCTAATCACAGCATCGTATTCCCAAATTTCTATGTTTCTACCAGCAACAATGTGGCAAATAAACCAGAAGGCATGTGGAAAGGTTGTGAATCTGTGATGTGCACGTGCAGAACATGATGTGATTAAGATAGTCCTGCTGTAGATGGATTGACAAGGCTTAAAACCAAACCCAAGGGGTAGAAAATTTGAACCTTACTTATAATAAGACAAACTGCCAAACCCTAAATCAGCCCAATAGAATAAAGCTGATTAACACAGGAATCTCTAGATAAACTTGGAAGGCTTTGTCTACTCTGGCAAGGATGCATAAAATAACAGGTGCTGAGACGGAGACTTGAAAGTCTCAAAGGCACTCAATCGCACAAAAAGGGAAAAAAATGAAGGAAAGAGAACACACTGCCCCCCTGCCTCATTCCAACGTCAAAGTTTCTCATTTAAGTGAAGTTTACAGAGTGTATCAAAATGTAATGGTTTTTCGGATACAACCAAGTGGTTTCGAGTCAATTTTTCAGATTCCATCAGAAGAATAATCATCACATAATTTGGCATTTGAAACACAAGATTTCTGTTTTGACCTCGTGAACAAGTTCGATGCAAATTCGAACATAACAATCCACTGACACACGGTGTACAAACTCCCGACGGTCCTTAAAATTCTCTAATTAAGCCCTAGCACGACTTTTACCGAAACCCTAGAATTGATTTCCAGTTTAGATCGTTAATACAAAAGTTGGGAAGGTTAGGGCTAATGGGTAGCACTAAATAGATAGACTAATGTTACTAGAGTGCAGGAAACAACCGGTTAAAATCAGCAATGAAAATTTGTGAGATTTACAGCACTAGGATACAAAACATTCAATGGAATAGAACAGAATACCTGCATAGCTGTTAGTGACATCTACTGTTCCACGGAATGTTGTTCCAAGAAGCACACCGATAACTCTTTTGCGAGTGTCCCTCGCCACTCTATTGTAATTATCCACGATGCTCAATAATACCAGAGGATGCACTACAACTTTCTCAATTGGCCTTGCAGAGATCTGCTGTGTCTTTATTACATCCATCTTCCTCTGTTTCTACCAAGCTGCTGCTCTTCTTCTTCCCCTGATGTTTCTTTTGAAGACACCCCTCTCTGCTCTGTGTATATGCTTTCACTGGGATGTAGGAAAGCCTTTTTCAACCTTCTTATATTCTAATCCTTGAGACTGTTCAACTAACTTTATATATTACTCTTTACTTCCCCCTATTTCTTTCCAAATAACGTTGTCTTCCTCGACACGAAAGGACGAGGAGCATACCTAACCTCTTACCAGCAATTTCATCCCTATTTCTCAAAGTGTTTCCATTCAAAAGGCACACCTACAAAATGTAGGTCCTTTCATAACATGTGCTTTTTTTTATTTAGGGTCATTTTGAATAGATGGCATATTCTTATACTAGTGCTTGTACCAAAAGAAGGTGTAAGAGTTAGCTGATAGAAAATTATGTATAAGTTAATATATTACAGAAAATAATTTAATATATTAGTTTAATTTACAATATTTAATTTTTATTAAAATTTATCGTTGAGTTTCATTTTTTCACTACACTTATAACAATATTTAATAAAGCATGTATTCATACAATTTAATTACTTTTTATTTACATTAATACTTAAACTAATCTAGATTTATAAAATGAAATTTTATTGTTGATCTTTTGTAGAAATTTTTTTTTTTCTTAAATCTCATTTAAATTCTTAAGAATCTTTATGGAGCATAAATAAATCATCTATTGATATCTATTACAACATTTCTCCACTTAATATAATTTTTTTTCTCGAGCATTCATTTTTTCCTCTATTTTAAAATCTTTCAAAAATACAAAACTTCACCATCAACTACTAGACACACTAGACAAGCTGAAACCAGCTTAAATTATTATTCTAAACCCTAAGAAATGACTTACGTATGCAAATTTCACAATTACAATTTTATATCCAATTTTTCTAAATGATAAATATTTTCTGCTAAATTTTATTTGATGTATACAAAGTACGATATTGAATTAACTTAAACAATGTCAACATAATATTACCAGTAGGAAATATAAATTATTTATTAAGTTATAAATCTTAAGAATGATTTTGTAGACCTCATTCATTACACATCCAATAAATATTCTTCTATATTTGTTATGCTTCCTTTTTTGTTCACCAAACAATGTATTTGATGACTTTAACTTCCACCTAATATATCCAATGACTCGCACCTCACATTAGCAAAATTTTCACCATATTTGAATTCAATATGAAATAACTTACATTAACATATCATTCACTCACACACAAGAATTATTCATACCTATGCAAAATGGGATAACTTCCATAAACAAATCATTCACCGGAACACAACAATTATTCATACCTATTACTAAAACCCCTTACTTTCCCCATGTAGCTTTCTTTTCCGAATAGTGCCACATATTTTATCCTCTCCTTATACCTTGTATGAAGAGAGCCACCTCCTTAATCGGTCATCATTCAGATTTGAATTTTTTTAAAGGGTGAGTCATAGGTATTTCATAGATCTATTTTGGCATTTTGTTTGCATTAGAACTGACAGCAACAATGCTTTCTTTTTACAATTTTAAATTACTTTGAAAAAAAATAAACCCACAAGCTTGCCGAGAGGGTGGATCTATCAATGTTGAAACCTTTTTTAAAATTCGTATCCTAAAATAGACCAGTAATATAATGTAAATTATTTATTAAGTTATAAATCTTAGGAATGATTGAAAGTATTAAAATTCGTATTCTAAAATAGATCGGTGCACTCGAGACTAAAACAGCTCATTGCTTAACAACATATGAAACAAGGAATGAAAAAGAATATGATTACAGTAAGCCACATGTCCATTAATGACAATTGATTACTACCAGATAAAAGACCAGGCGGAGAAATGTGTATCAAGTGTTATTAAATGGCGTTGTGAACTACAATATGAATTCTCAAGCAATTATTTAAGCGCCTGTGCGATTAAGAATTGTGAGCATCGTCTATGCTATTCAAAGTCTATAATGGCAAAAAGATCAGATGTTGGTATGAAATTGATGATATTGTTGATGGTAGGAGGCGCATTATTAGTGAAAGCACAAGATATGAACAAGTATTATAACTGCACAAGCGATGTTGGTTGCGGTACTGGTAATGCTTGTTTTTCCAGGTCCTGCAGATTATGTACATGCACATTTTAAGTCCCACATTACTTTTCCCCTCTACAATTCCAGACCCTTATGTCTTCGTAATCCATAAATCATTCCACTAAATTATTTCTATGAGAGGAGATGGAATTTTCAGAGGAAGAGAGAATTTGTGGTTCTCTCAAAAAATCTCGCGAAGGGGATATTTTTCCTTTTGCTACCTTCCTAGTGCCAAGCTATGTGCAGAGTGGGAGAATTATTTGCGTGATTCGAATGTGGGATGCTCAGGTCAAGTAGATTTTTGTTTTAGTGGCTACAGTTCTATGGCATACAAGACCTACCTACTGGGTCGATGATCTCTTCCATGGCGGTTGCCTCCTTCCTCTCGCTTTATCAAATGCAAAGCTTTTTCATAAGGAATCAGGTGGAGAAAAGCACATTCTTTTGAATGAAAAGTTTAGGCATGGAGAATAGATTTGTTGGACAAGCTCGAGCTCTAATAAATTTTGACCTTCTCATAGAAGCCTGAATTTTCCGCGCTGAGAAAATTTCCAGCGCTATAAATTTCAACGCTCCTGATAAATGGTACTTGAGTTCTTGGGCACCTGCAATTTGTTTCCAAAATAGTACTAACATACACAAAAAAAGGCACCGGTAATATTATGTTGACAAAATTCCCAAGGGTGGTTTACATTCTCGGTGTCGCTTATTTGTGTGAGACAAAGTTTTGGTTACTTATTTCTCCCCATAAGAAGCCTATCAGCTAATTACAATTAGTCCATTATTTTTAAAAGCGTATTTTTATCATTTATTTTGAAAAATTTGTTTCAATTTTAAGATTTCTTATTTGTCATTTGGGATTATTTGTTGAATTTATGGTTTTGTATAGAGGTACATCCTTTTTATACCATTTATCATGATTATTTTGTAAGTTATTGTACGCCTCCTTTCGTGATTCGTGGTTCCCAAGCTTTCCAAAGGCAAGGGTTAGTAGCACCGGTTTGCAATGGGGAAATCAATACAAAAACTACTAATAACGAATACTTAAATGTAACCAATAAAATGTACAAGCAAAGAAAAGAAAACAAATGACTGCAAACCCCAAAGTGCTTGAATCTTTTATTTTCTCTCTCTAATCCTTCAAAATGTTATTTTTGATGCTCATTATTGGTGTGGGCAGCGTCTATGACTTGAGAAGTGTCGAGAATTTGATAATTGAATGGCTTTGTGATCGCAAGATGGCTTGAATGCTAGAACCAAACTGATGGAGTAATGGCACACGAGAGCTTGAAATACTGGATCCTTCAAATGGGTATGAAGGGTTTATTATATAGGAATGGAGGATGATATAAACAGTTGAGATCAATCCCAGAGATAGGGAGATGAACGGCTGAGATCAAAGGGAACTGGAGAAGCCATCAGTAAACTCCACCTCTTCAACTGAGAGAGAGGAGATATAGTTTGGTTGACTGGAGAGCTAATTGTAAGTTACCTTTTAGAACTGAAGAGGTGGGTGGAGTTACCCATGTGAACTGGAGAGATGGGTGGAGTAACCCATGCGATCTGATTGGAGTTATCTCTTTGAAGATAAATGAATATTTAATTCATTTATTTAATTAAAGTTTTCAACATGTGAGATAATTGAATTCTTTTTTATTTAGAATTGCTTTATTGATGAAATTAAATTAATTTAATTGGAAGAATTTAATTAGTAAGTTTAAATATTTCAATTTAAACTATAGGAAATTGAATTTATTTAATTAATTAATGTTAATTAATCAATTAAGGTAAATTAATTATTTAATTAATTTTGGGAATTTGATTAGATGGTTTGGGAAATGAATTTAGAAGAAAATAGATGATTAATTAATTATTAAAAAACCAATAATTAATAGATGAAATGAATTTAAAATAAAATAGATGATTAATTAACGATTTAAAAAACCATTAATTAATAGATGAAAATTAGTGTTTTTAATGTCAAGTCGCAAGTCTGTCCATTTTAGGGTGTCTACATTTGCCCCTCTTTGATGTAATGTGACTTGTCGCAGTGTGTCAAAGATTCTCTGATTTTGAGCTTGCCCCAGCGATAGTAGGTGTATTTATGCCCCCTCAACAAATTTGAGTGGAAAGTTGCGACATGAGCATTACTTTGTTGAAACTGCAATTTTTGAATTTGGGTAGTTGACTGATTTGAAAAAAGCTTTTTTATGCCCCTGATATTGAGTTTTGAAAATTCTGGGGACCGGGAAGGAAATTTTGAAGTCCTGTAGGAATTAGGGTTTCTGGAAATCCCTATAAGTAGCTGGGAGAGCCCTTCATGTGTCATTTGCATTCTGGAGCTCTGACGATCCTGGTGAGTTTGTAGTCTGTGTTTCTCTGCTTTTCTTCCTATTTTTGTGCGATGGCGGGCTTACCTGGAGTCATCCACATTTCTGACCGAGTCTGGACGTATCAGAGGCCAGCTGGCGTAGCACGTTCGGTGAGTGTTCTTTCCTTGCATGTCATTAATGCATTTATTTGTCACTTTGAAATTTTTTTGCTTTCTGTCCTGTTGCCAAGGTTGTCGTAATCCCCTGTGGTTTCGCAATTGCGGTTTTAATACCGCAATTGTCGGCTATGAGCCACAATTGATAAGAGAGCCACATATGTCAGCTTTGCATGCCGCACTTGCTTTTTGTTTTCCGCATTTGTCTTTTGAGTTTCACAATCACATAAAAGTACCACATTTGGAGGGTTTTTTATCGCAATTGCCTGTATAAATTGCATTTGATTTGTATAATCTCATTTTTGCTTTTGCTTACTTTATGACACCTATATGTTTGATATGTTACTGATAAATTGCTGATGTTTTACCTATTGTAGTTCATCAGGAGGATTCTGTGTTGCCGAGAGTCTAGACCGGTGGGACTTGTGTATAGATTCCAGCTCTTTGAGGACAAGAGGTCAGTTCTTAGGGAGTTAGGTTTATATTGGGTATGTTATATGCCAGAGATTACGACCAACAGGGGTCTGATCTCGGCTCTTGTTGAGCGTTGGCATTTTGAGACATGCACTTTCTGGTTACCCACTAGAGAGTGTACTGTTACATTGGAGGATGTTTACCGCATTCTTCAGCTTTCGATTCAAGGTGTGCTTGTTGAGTATGTCACCCGGCCTGGCATTGTAGCGTTTACTGAGTTATCTGGTTTGCCCCAGGATCAGCTTGGTTTGTCTGGCCCGTATGATATCTCATGGTCCCGATTTGGCATGGGCCTTGATAGATTGACTACTTTATTAGGCATCTTGATATGTGGTATCTTATGCCCTGATCGACGCTAAAGTGGGTTCTCTGTAGGCTTTGGTGCCATTTTGTAGAGTATGGTCTGTGATCATACTGTATTTGCATAGGGGCCATGCATGTTAGCCCACATGCACTTTCATATGTTCTATGCACTTACCTTAATGGTAAGTCACTCAGATGCGGTGCTTCCCTTCTGCAGATATGGGCGTGGGAGCACATTGTTGTGTGTCATCCTGTGGGTGCCCGTGATCTGCCTCTGGACAAGCCATATGTTTTTATGTATGATGGAGCCATTGTCTAGACTCACATGGGTCATTTGTTGTACTGGCATCAGCAGTTAGATATGATGCCATATTTTATTTGGAGACCGTATAAAGAGTGCCCCATCTGGGATGGAGAGGATGTCCATCTCCCATTTTTCTGTAGCGAAGATATTCGATTGGGTGTGTCACACTCCATGTGCATATGATTGATTTCCACAACACTAATAGGGTGTTGCAGCAGTTCGGAGAGTGACAGGATGTGTCTGATACTTATGCTTATTTTGCACGCAGATTGAGGGACATAGATCGAGGTACATTACGCCATGGGGTGTTGTTGTTTCACTTGATGCTACCCAGACCGAGTTTATAGGTTTACTTCCTGTTGCTTGGACATGGTGATCTACCACTGTATATGCATGCATATGTTTGTGTTATTGCTTTCATAGGTTTTGAACTACTTTCTTAGGTTATCATCTTTATGATACTTGTTGCTTCATCTGATCGGTACTAAAATTTGAATTGGATCATTTTGCAGGCACCACTCCTTAGTATGATGCTTGGTGGGCACAGGCCCATCCTGTTTCACTTATTAATGTCTCACATCTCATTGCTAGGACTATCATGAGGAGGCGCCGACAGTTACGGCGGGGTAGGGGTGGGCGAGACGGAGGGAGAGATGGGGGCCAAGACGGAGGGAGAGACAACGACCGAGACAGAGGGAGAGATGGGGGTCGAGATGGTGGCAGAGGTAGAGGAGATGACGGTGGAGATGATCCTGGGCCTGGGGGAGCTGGTGGTGGGGTACAAACGAGGGGTGGGTTGAGTAGTACTCAGAGAGTTGGATTGAGTGTCATTTTGGAGGATGAGGAGATGATGGAGGAGGAGGCACCTCAGTTAGTTCAGAGAGTATGTTGGCATACTGGTGTTGTGTTGGATCCGAGAGTGGAGGATAGAGTTATTGCAGAGGATGTGGACGTGGAGATTGGAGATATTGATATTGAGGCCTTAGATGCAGAGAGCGCTGGTTCGAGCTCTGCTACTGGTAGCAGCAGTACAGGTAGTAGTACTGGTGAGAGTTCTGAGAATGAGGATTCTTGGGTGGTGAGGGGGAGGGGTGATGAGGGATTAGGGGATAGAGCTGAGGAGGGGGACATGGATGTGGCCATGGGAGGGATGGACATAGATCCTTCTGATCTAGAGAGACACACACAACAGGTTGCTGATTTATAGGCCAGACTTGCTTCCTCTGATGCACGTGCCACTACTTTGGAGGCTAGGGTTACAGCAGCCGAGGCCACAATGACTGCGACAGAGGCTAGAGAGCGACAGGCTTGAGTGGAGGCCCGTTCCTTTATTGATAGTGTATAGGATGCCTCACATTAGGATGTGTTGGACTGATACTATAGATCTGGGCGTGATGCTCATAGAAAGATTGACTACTAGAGGCACCATTATGAGGGTGCAATTCCTGCAGAGTAGAGGGTTCCCAGCTATACAACCTCACAAAGATCCAGTAGGGCGTAGAGGTCATAGAGTAGTGGTGTCGGTGCTCCTAGTTCATCACAGAGACCTATGTCTGATATGTCACCCCCTCGTCCACATGGCGGCGAGGGTGGGGGTAGCACATGATGATTTGATGTCTTTCCTCTTTTGTATCATGTACCATTTTTGTAGTGATATTCATTTGATATACTCTGAGGCTTGTCCATTATTGTATCTTGACACACTGATATTTATTGATATATGTTGATTACCTCCTTGTGTTCAGACTTGCGACCGTTTATTGTACTTAGATATTTGGATTATATGAGATGCAGTTATTGATTTACTTGATATATGTATGGTTTCTACATGATTATGTTTAGATATTGAAATGCTTTATGTGATGTGATTCTATTATGCAGACTCTTAGATGTATGATATGTTTTTCCTATGATATTGACGTGTTTATGCAGGATGGTGGAAATGAAATGTTTGTTTATATGAGATGCTTATGGATGCATGTGATTTATGATTTACCATGTATGCAACTGCTATGTTTCTTCATTTTTCTGATGCATTTAAATGGAATGGATGCAATCAATTATGCAAAAAATATCTGAGTAATGCATGTGTTAGTTAGAAGGAAGTTAGTTTGGAAATAAGTTCTCTAGGATTAATTTGATAGATATGGATTGATAGAAAGGAATTTTTTTTTTATTTTATAGATATGAATTGATAGAAAGGTTGAGTGACCCAAGTCACTACCCATGTTTCCAATATTTGTCATCATTGCATCTTTTTATGAAATTTTGAAGAGTGTCCAATGCATCCATATCACATACCATTTGGATACTGCCATGACCTCTTGATAACCGGAAGGAGTAGAGAGATTGAATAGAAAGAGAACTTAGTGTACCCAAATATTGACCATCTAGGTTCGGCTATGTTCCCTGTTTGAAAAGAAAGAGTGTCAAAAGCACCAAGATATTGACCATCTGGATACTGCTTTGCCCTCTGAATGATCCGAACAAAATAAAAAAAGAAAACCAAGATACAAATCCAATGTACCCAGAGTCCATCTAGATAGCACCTGTGAGCTCTTGATTTTGATTTTGAAAAGAAAGACCAAAAAAACCAAGATAGAATTCCAATGCACCCAGAGTCTATCTGGATAACACCATGAACTCTTGATTTTTTTTGAAGAAAGTCCATAAAAACCAAGATAGAAATCCAATGCACCCAGAGTCCATCTAGATATCGTTATGATTCTATTGGTAAATAAACAAGCATATAACAGAGAAGGAATGTCCAATTCTTTCCCAGGGTTAAGCTCAGATCGTGGAACAGTGTGGCTGCCAAATAAGTGACAGTTCCAATTGCATTTATCCTAAATCATCATGGCCCTAAAATCGAAGTAAACATTCAACAGACAGTAATCAAAGAAAATAAGTAATGATCCATCATAGCTACTCTCCTCACTTGGTGGATCCTGGAGTAGCGTAAGAACATAACCGCAAAATATAGACTGACATCTGACCGACTGACTGACCTAGTCAACTTTTTTTATTGTTCCTTGATTCAATTTGATTCTCTTGATTGGCTCGACTCTTTTGATAGGCATGATTGGCTTGATTGCTTCAATTGTGTCTGGTTTCAGTAATAGATGACTCATATAAGACTAACCTATCTAGTTTTGAGTATATCCATCACTGTATAAGATGATTGATATGATTGATTGATTGATTTTGATCATTTTGGTGGTTGATCAAGGTGTGTCAGATGGGCCCAATGCTGATTCGCAAAGCTCATGATTGTGACATTTGATAGATTGGCTTGGTCGCCAATTTGCTTGCTGATAGATTTGATAGATTGATAAATCCGTGTCATATGGGCCTAATGTTGATTCACAAAGCTCATGGTTTTGACATTGATTGACTTGGCGTGATCGCCTCTTGTTCTGTTGATAACCGAGTTGGTTTTATTGCTTGGGATTTTGCAATTTTTGGATTGTTTTTTATGAAGATTTCTTTTTTTAGGACATTTTGATTTTTTTAGGATTTTTGATAGTTTTCTAATTTTTAGGGATTTTTTAAGGACATTTTAGAATCGCCCCTAGTCTGGTGGACCAATACTAACCATGGATAAGTGTTGGTGCTCAAAGGGGATTGTGCTTCTGGATATAGCTTGGGTAGTCAGTCTTGCATTTGAAGTGTGCTCAAGATTTTGATCTTGGAGTTCATTGATGGTGAAGCTGAATTTGAACACTTGGCGCCTATTTTCCAGGTTTTCACCAAGGTACCTACTCAATAGCACCTGTTTTCCAAGTTTTTACTGAGAGAGCAATTTTGTTTCTCTTTAAATTTTTATTTTTTTATTTTTTTGTTGTCACCAAGGCGCCTAATTGCCAGGTTTTCACCAAGGTAACATTTTGTATTTTTTTTTATTTTTTTGGTATTTTCTGGATATGTAGATAGTTGCCTTAACCATTAAGACCTCAAGCGTAGAACCTCTTGAGGTGCATGCTATTGATTTATCTAGGGAGATGATCTCCTTTTGGTGTTTCCAATTGGTATGCCCCACTCTGGGCAGAGCTGACAATGACATATGGTCCTAGCCAGTTAGGCTCAAACTTTCTTGGTTTCACTCTTTCTTCTTGGTTCTTTTGATTTTCCATGATGACGAGGTCCCCTACCTCAAATGTTTTTGGCCTCACCTTCTTATGATAATTCCTTCTAAGGCGATTTTGATAGCCTTTTAAGTGATTGAATGCATGTTGTCTTCTTTCATCTAGTAGTTCCAGTTCATTGAGCCTTGCTACTCTGTAGTCTTCATCTGAAATCAGGTTCTTTAATGATATCCTTAGGGATGGGATTTCCACTTCAAGGGGTAGGACCGCCTTTGATCCATATACTAGGGAGAAAGGAGTGGCTCATGTAGGTGTTCTCGCGCTAGTTTTGTATGCCCATAATGCGGGACTAAGTTGTAAATGCCATTCTCGCCCTGATTCGTTAACTATTTTCTTCAAGATTTTCAAAATGGTCTTGTTTGTTGCTTCAGCCCAGCCATTCCCTTGGAGATAATAGAATGAAGAGAACCCTTGTTTTATTTGGAACTGTTCACATAGCTCTTCAACATCTTTGTTTTGGAAGGGTGTACCGTGATCTGTCAGGATGGTTTTAGGAATCCCGTATCGACAGATAATGTGGTTGAGTATGAACATTAATATATGCTTTCCAGTTATGTAAGTGAGGGGAATTGCTTCCACCCACTTAATGAATTACTCTGTTGTTGCTATGATGTATTTGTGTCCATTTGCTGAAGAAGGTGTAATTTTGCCCACTAGTTCAAATCCCCACATAGAAAATGGCAATGGTGGAGTGATAGGATTTAGTTCTTGGGCTGGTGCATGGATGAGGTCTCCATGAATCTGACATTGCCTACACCTTTGTACATATTTGTTTGCATTTGTCTCTATTGTGGGCCAGTAGTATCCCATGCGGATGATCTTCTTAGCTAAGTTGTTGCCACCTCTATGGGTTCCACAAATTCCTTCATGTACCTCATACATAGCTCTCTGGGATTCTGTGGAAGTGAGACATCGTAATAGTGTTTTGTCTAGACTTTGTCTATATAGAGTAGTTGAGAGGATGGTATACCTAGAGGCTTGGCAGATGAGAGACTTTTTCTAGTTTCTAGATAAGTTGGGAGGTAAGACACTAGTCTGGAGGTAATTATATACGTCTTGGTACCATGGGGTTTCAGGACCAACAAGGACGCATGTTGATTTTGTGATTGGTTCTTGATGTTATGGCATCATGAGTTGCTCCACTAGAAACTGGAATCATGTTTTATTGCCTGGCATATCAATCAATGATGCTATGGTAGCCATCGTGTCTGCCACTTTGTTTTGAGCTTGTGGTATTTGCTCGAAGAAGATGTATTGGAACTTAGTACACAACCTTTCCATCTCTGCTCTATATGGTATTAGCTTCTCATCTTTGGTCATATAATCATTGTTGACTTGGCTAATAACCAACTGCAAATCTCCGTAGACTTTAAGGTTCTTGATTCTCCATTGAATTGTTTTTTTTAATCTGATGGCCAGTGCTTCATATTCTATTATGTTGTTTGTGCAGGGGAAGTTGATTCTGAAAGATTTTGGAATTACATCATTATTCAGAGTGATAAGCACTATTCCTAGCCCCACACCATGGTTCATGCACGACCCATCAAAGTATGCTGTCATATCTCAATCGTTGGTTGTAATGTCATGATAGACTCATCGAGAAAGTTGGAATGATAGGCTGGTGATCCTGAATAGGTGCCTCTGCTAGTTGATTAGCAATCACTTGCCCTTTGATGGCCTTTCTGTCTATGTACTCAATGTCAAACTCGCTTAAGATCATTACCCACTTTGCAAGTCATCTAGTGAGCGCTGCTTTGCTTAGGAGGTACTTTAAAGGATCAATATGTGCTATCAACTTTGTTTGGTGACTCAAAATATAATGTCTTAGCTTCTGGGAAGCGAATACAACTGAAAGGCATGATTTTTTAATTGGCGTATAGTTGAGCTCATATCCTACCAATTCTACTTAGATAGTAGATGGCTCTCTCCTTACCTATGTCATCATGTTGTGCCAAGAGTACACCTAATGTTGATTCCATTGCTGAGATATACAGAAGCAATGGTCTACCTTGGACTGGTGGCACCAATATAGGAGACTTGAGTAGATAGTCCTTGAATATTTGGAATGCTTGTTCGCATTGCTCTGTCCATATGAATTTGATGTCTTTGTGCAGTAGATGTTGGAATGGGTGGCACTTGTCTGCTAGCTGATCTATGAAGCACCTGATTGATTGGAGCCTTCCTTGTAACCCCCTTAGTTTCCTTAGGTTGGAAGCTGGTGGCATGTCCAATATTGCTTTGACTTTCTCTGGGTCTACTTCAATGCCTTTATGTGACACTATGAACCCCAGTAGCTTCCCTGTTGTGACCCCAAATGCACATTTCTTTGGGTTTAAACAGACTTTGTATTCCTGCATTATTTCAAAGATTGGTCCCAATACTTGTAGATGATCCTTGCGAAGCATTGATTTGGCTAGTATGTCGTCAACATAGTCTTCCATTATTTTGTGGATGAGATCATGAAAGATAGTTGTCATGGCCCTTTGATATGTTTCTCCAACATTTTTTAGACCAAACGACATGATGTTCCAACAATATGTGCCCCAAGGACATGTGAAAGTTGTTTTATGTTGGTCCGCTGTCGTGATCCTTATCTTATTATACCCTAAAAATCCTTCCATGAGTGATAGCATTTGATGTCCAACAGTTAGATCTACTATCATATCAATATTAGGCAAAGGAAAGTCATCCTTGGGACAAGCTATGTTGAGATCTCTATAGTTTGTGCAAATTTGAATCTCACCACTGTGCTTTGTAACTGGTACCAGGTTAGATATCCAGTCTGCGTATGGGATTGGTCTTATGAACTTAGCGTCCAGGAGCTTTTTCAATTCTACCTTGACTAGTAATGCAACATGGGGATGCATCTTTCTTAGCTTTTGTTTGACAGGTTTAGCATTGGGTAACAATGGGAGATGATGCAGTACAAGCTCTAGATCTAATCCTAGCATATTTGAATAGGACCATGTGAAATTGATCATTCTTTTCTTGAAGAAACTAATGAATTATTCTCTTTCCTCTGGGGTGAGTGATTTTGCCAAGTAGATGTTCTTTGGGTTCTTGTCATCTCCCAAGTTGACTTCACTAGTAGAATTTGGGCAATAAATGACTAGGTGACTAACAATTTTAGTCACGTGACTAAAATTGATCATGTGTATACCATTTTTTTGCAATTCACAAATATAAATGACCAATTTGGTCATCGAGTAAAATCACAACTAAAATGAGTAAATAAATGACTAATTTGGTCATCGGGTAAAATGACTAAATAAATGACCAATTTTGTCATCGGGTAAAATGACCAAATAAATGATCATATAAATGACTAAATAATTAGTCACCCTTATAATAAAAATAACTAAATGAATGATTAATACTCCTTTACACATTAACATTTGATAATATCATATACTTATATTCTTAGAAGTTGCATTTCACCAATAATGTGTGTTCGACAATAGACTTATTGTGTGATCATTATCCCGGCCACTATTTGCCAATATCTCTAAATGGTAACTATTCTTGTTAGATTAAGGTTGTATTTTAAAATTCATCTAAGTGACTAAATAAATGAGCTTAATTAAGTCGGCCCCCTCATGGCACCCCTACCTTATAAGCGAGCCATTCAGCTGTCTCGGTGGCTTAGTGATTTAAAAATACCTATTGCGTGGAAGACATTGCGACCTCTCGATATAGTCTTAAGGCCTTCACATATTTTATGAAAAAAATTAATATTTTCATTTTTTTAACTTTTATTACTCTATTTCCTTAATCCCAATTTGTAACTCTATTCATTCCCATTCATATTTTCCACACAATCACCATTCACCCTTCGTTTATTATACCCCATTCACACTTACCTCAATGCATGTGCTCTCCACCTCAACACTATCATTTCATTGCCCACATACATTTCCATGACATTCAAGTTTTTTCTCGTGACATACTAGAACATACCTCAATTTTAATTTTTTTAAATGTCAATTCCAAGATTCCCATCCCTTCTTATTAGTAGTTGTGAGTTGAATTGACACAACGTTGTGTAATGTGTTACCATATCTTAGTATCTAGAAACATTCAATGTGCAATTGATCCATATGTGATGCTAATGAGATTATCATTCGAACACATTTCAACTTTTAAGAGATAAAGATTCATAATCCACATCATTTTCATATTGGCCACTCACATCTTGTGTAGCTTGCTTTGAATACCATTCCTCACTACTAACTCAGCTTTACAAAGGGACTCAATTAGAAGAAAATGTATCCCATCAAATTGGAAATATTCTAAAGGATATCAAATTTAACCAACAACAAAGCAAAATCAAACACATTTACTACAATGACAGTCTACTTGATCACTTGCATGCAACATACGATATTTTTTGTATATTATTAAAATACATGATTTTTTTGGTAGTTTTAATTTTGTGATAATCATTATATTAAAGCGAATGAATTTCTAAATATAATAAATTGATTCTCACATTATCTACATCATCTTTCTATTTTCAATTTATAAACAAAATACCCTAATTCTCTTATTTCAAGTTTATCTAAATTAGTATATTATCTATTATCTATATATAAGACGGGTTCTATACCCTCACATATACTTAGAACCCCCCCCCCACCTAAACAAAAAACAAAAAACAAAAATGAATGCCCTTGGGTAATAAAAAGTTTGAAAGCCAAATAATGAACCAAATTTGAAAAAATTGAGTGTATGTACAATCATGGTTTGGGAGCTACAATATGCAAAGGCGGTAAGCCCTGGACACTTTGCGGGAAGCCTTTGATTTTGAAAATCATGTATGTTTTTGGGAAGGTGTTGTTCGTAGAGGACTACCTTGGCTGTAGAGCAATGGGGCCATCGAGCTACTTACAAAGGAATGTAGGATCTTCCCCGTTGGTTTTTCCACAAAGGCGCTTGACCGAGAGGATTGGGACAGAGGTGGCAATAGCTTGCAGGGGTAGGAGGGTAAGGGATAATCATTGGTAGAATTATCCCTACATAAATTACCGCTGACTTGGGGATTTACCGCCATCCGTGACTATTTAAACCATTGCCTGGCTTGTCGCTTCACATGATCACTTGCTTGCTTTCCAAAGGTTCCCTCTCTACTTCGACAGCCCAACAACAGGTGCTCTTCAAACCCTAATGTCTACATCTTCATTTAAATGCCAATTTAGTTGCATATGTATCATGTATCTGATGTGGTGTTCTTCAAATGGTGCTCGTAGGAAGGAAATAGGAGGAGCAAAACCCTACCCGACCACAAAACATCACGATTTCCAAGCAGACTCCCACTATTCGGAACAGGTAAATATTTTCCATGCAAGCTCTGCCTACATTATGTATACATACAATTAACATTATGAAGTCTGCATCAAAAATAGATTTAACATCTCATTAGTAATATGCATAATAGAGACAAGCAGAGTTCACATGTAGAATCCAAGATTCAAACACTAGATCACCACTAGACTTTGATTTGCTATGATAATCCACAAATAGAGTGATCGTAGTATTGGGGATCCATATAAGAAACTATGAAAAGTTGTTATTTTCTTCATCCAGAACATATAGAAAACACTCTAATCATAGATCTACATACCACAGATTTTGGTTAACATGTAAAACCTGCAAAACCATCTCTTAATCTGAAATCCATATGAACATTCAGACATTCATGTCAAACATGTCATATGAACAGTGGAACAACTTTGAAACAAGAAAAACTGTAAAAGCTACAAAATAAATAATTTATGTAGGAGCTTATAACGTATGAAACATATCCTCTCCACCACCCACTAATAAACACGGGATTTAGGTAGTCCAAAAACTTACACAATAATTTAAAAATAAATATACACCAACTAAATAACTCACAAGAGATCAGTGGCTTATTATAAGAATCCCTATATTGTTTTCACCAATTTCTCATCTATTCTCTAGATGCATTTTGTCAAATAGTTTTCATACTATTGTCTACAATGTACGATGATTGGGTTACAATTTGATGTTTTAGAGTTTAATGCTATTCACACAATTTTTTAGTCTTGTTCATTGCAACAGTTTCTCAAAGATTCCAATAACTTATGGAACCAAATCTACTCTAATTCCTCATTAAATAATCTGTCAAACAATTTGCATTAGACTTACTGTGCAGGTTTATCATGTGGAATGCTTTTGCAATAGAAAATAAATCATAGCATATCACTGGTGATTAAGGAAATTGTAATGCAACAATAGAAGAGCAAATTGTTAACATGCCTTTATTACCATGCATATTCCATTACAGTTTCAGAGATCAAGGGAATTCAGAGCTTAATATGAAAGAGTATTAATAAGGGAACATAAAACACACATATTCTTAGTAGCAGCCATAAGAATCTAAAGCAACTCACACTTTTGGAATCCCACTCAGAAATATACAAACATGATGTTGGCCTTCCTCACGTGAAGCTTACTCTCATTTGTCACTCGACCAAACAAGTACCAGCTTCAGTACCTATTTACATGTAGAATATTAAGAAAGTTTGCTTCATCTATTTCTGGATTGATTCTATAAGAATTTTTTTTCATCAACATTTGGAATCACAATCTTCAATCATAAAGTGTGATCTGAAACTTTAAATTAAAATGTTTTTATACAATCTAATTCTATTTTTCAAATACATTTGAATATAGATTGTAGAAATTCGATAGCATGGCTAGAAAATTTGTTTAATAATAGAGAGGAAGTGCATCATCAACTGGTATCATTAAACTTTCAAGATGGATATAGTAACAAAAGAGAATATGGGGTGAGAGAGGCTCGAACTCTCGACCTCAGGATTACTCAACTTTAGCTATGAGACCTACGCGCTAGCTAGAATATGGAGAAACATGAAAATGACTTGGGATTGTAAGGTACATGTCACATTATTATAAGTGTGTATATGTAGTAATTAGTATGTAATTGTCTATATATCCTATATGTTATATCCAATTTACTCTAATTGCATACATGTATATAGTTTCACGATGTTTGAGATGGATATTGGAGCTTTTAGGAGTTAGAATGCAAATTCTAGTTTTTGGAGAATCTTATAACTTGTCAGTGTTAGTCAAATTTCAATAATCAATAATCTCCTCATCTTCAATCAATTTCTAATGCCATCTATCAGAGGTATACCTTTGTTGGATACTTGACTATTTTGTTTATCCATGTTACTTGGTTCATTTTGGGCTGTTGGAGTAGCTTACCTTTGTAATCATAACTATATATCAGCATTGTTCAGCAAGTTAATATTCTCTAATGATGATTTGTTAGGCATTTCATAAATATCTTATAATACTCTGGATGGTGGTACCACCAATGGTTTCATCTTGCATTTTAATTGCACACCACTGAATGAACAAGAAGTGAATTGGCCGTGTAATTGCACTCCATTGAATAAGTGAGAAGTGACTATTATGTAATTGTACACTGTTGAATAAGCAAGAAGTGTCTATGATCATAAGCACCCAACTCTTATTACGATCACAAAATTCCAGGAATTAAGTAGTTTGAATTGCACTTTGCTATAGAAGATTAACCGTTGGTGAGACTTCCAGGAACTCCATGCTGAGATGTAACTTACACCACAGAAGCTATAAAATTAACAAGTCCATGATATACATTAAGCCTACCTTCGAAATTATTCAGAACCATGATATGTTGAGCAATATTTGTTAAATCTTAAGTGTGACAACATAATCAATAACTGCCAAGTCACACATGCAATATGGAATAAAATATATGCCTAACACATTGTATATCATTTACTCCAATATCTAATTCCTTGTGCCAAAATAGAGGAATATAATGCCATGTAAACTGAACAAGTCCTCCAATCTATTGGTCCCAATTTAAATGTTATAACTTCAAAAAAGTTACACCAAACATCACGCCAATTCCTTGATGATATTAAATAAGCTCACACCAATATTTACTTACTAATATATTTAGACAAAAATAATCCGCCCTATCATTCATGCATATTTAATTATCAGCCAGTGGTGATGTTTATCCTTTCCATGCCACTAGTATTAAAGGCTGAAACAAATATGGAGTGTCCCCATATGTAAGGGTATAGCAGTGTCATCTCTATAATAAATGGGCCTTTAAAAAAAGTAGAAATTGCTTCAATTCAAATATCCCAAGACAGTTTCCACCATGCATCAACAGTACACATTGCTCAGCCAGTTGATGAATCATGCAAAATGTTGAAGAATATACAAGGCATGTGAATTGTTTGAAACCATGCCTTAAAAATAGTGTACTCATGTGCTGCAATGTCAGAAAGATATGCACACAATGGATTTGATAAAAAGTCTTTAGAAACTTCCAAGAAAATCCATTAGGTTTAACCTCTGTTTCTACCTAAACTTAATTAGAATATAGAATTGAGTTGGCAAGCATGTGAAAGATAAAAGACAATTCCTTACCATTCTCGGTAGCATTTCATGCACAACTTCCATAATCTTGATATAGAGATCTACTTTGAGGGAAAGTTTCATTTGGTAATATTTTTGTCATATAGATCTGAGAATGTTTTGGTGAAGGCACTGTATTTCTAGATAGCTACAGAAAAATAGGATGTGTAGAGTTTAGATTGTGGAATTTGAGGCAGAATGAACACTTGGTAGAATAGCATGAAGCTTGTTTATCTTAATTTATTACGAGCTATTACACTTTAAGCCTTCTCTGTATCTTTCTAATGTCTGCAATCAGTTTTGTAGATTTGTTGTTGTGCAGAAATGATCTGAATACATGTTCTATACCATCTTTTGATTTAGGCTCTTGGATTTGCATGGGAATTTTTTTCAAACATGACCTCATTTGTATAGGAATTGTGTTTTGGATGATAATGATCACATTGTTATCATTGAAACTTTTGTTTTGGCTCATAATCTTATCAGATCTAGGTTACTGTCAACCTCAAACAATTTGCTTAGTTACCAAGAAATTTAAAAAAAAAAAAAAAAAGATTGCACTAATGATTGTTGCCTCTATCTCCCATTTGTGGGCAACAAAGATCCAATTCGAGTAAAGAAAATAAAATTTCACTGTCATTTGAATATTCTGGCAATTTGAATGATCCTATTTGGCATTCCTTACTGGAAGACTAGCAAACTTCTGAGTAGTGCAAATTAAATTTCCTAATGAGGTTGTCTTTTAAATCTATAAGCAATGCCCAAAAAGGCCTGTTGCTTTCTTATCAATTATCATTATGAATAATTTCTCATTCCATAGAGATGGTATCAAAGAGTGGGAATGTGGAATAACTCTCTAGCTTGCAAGACAATTATATAATTTTAATTTCCCAAAAATCCAAAATAAGTACGAAAAAAAAGAAAATTTATGTTATGGGAAGCCAATGAGTGAATTTGGAAAAGAAAAGATTGATTTTGTGTAGTATTGAAGGGATGATGGTAAAGCAAGTCTATCAAATAAATTAGATTTTGAGCCTGACCTTTAAATAAAAATACGAGGATTGAGTAACCTATAACTTCAAATCTTAGGCCATGCTCACTTAGATCCTTTGCAAGTATTGGTGAATTTATAATTTTAATTCACATATGTCTGGATATTTTCTTCTATATTTTGGAATGACTGGGCACCTCGGGGCCCCGAGGAGTGTATGGGTGCAAGTTGCAACAACATAAAATCTATTGTGTTAAATCCCAAACAAACTATCCTCAGATAAGCAACAACCATCTAAGCACATGGATAATAATTACAGAGGAAAGATGAGTAAAGGGCCGAAGAAGATTTCCCTTGGGCAGTACGAATGTGAATTGAGGAAATACCAATAAGGGAGGCATAGAAGATAGAATGAATGTAGGATTTGTTGGCTAGGAATCTGATACAAGTATACTTTCTATTCATAAAAATTACAATGACGAGCGTGACAATATAGAAATCTGGGTTAGGCAATTTATTGTTAAGAGTCAAGACAAATGAACTCTCTCCTTGCTTTTAATAGCCTAATAAGTATTGGATTTTATCTATATAATGCCTATCCAGAAGAGGAGATTCCTAGCAGAGATGATAGATGAATTGTATGCCCTCACTAATTTGTCCGAGTTCTTGATTAAATTACAATGGGGCCTTTGCTAATTGTTAAACATCTACACTCTATCAACTGCCAAGGTCCATAAGGTGCCATGTTGAGATTTAGAAAATTTTGGAGGCATTCAAATAGTGCCATTCATACCTACTTGTAAGTACTCCTTAGCCATAAGACAAATGAACTTTCTTCTTGCTTGTAATAGGCATCAAATATTATTTATCTAATGCCTATACAGAAGAGGTTATTAGTGGCATAGCTTGGATGAATTGTCCATCCTCACTAATTTGTCCAAGTTCTGGATTAAACTTCAATGTGACTTTTGCTAATTGTTAAAATTCTACATTCTATCAATTGCTGGGGTCCATAAAGTGTCTCATTGAGGTCCAAAATTTTTTGAAGGCATTCAAATAGTGCCATTTATACCTACTTGTATGTTCTCCTTAGACATGCTTCTAGTTCGTAATGATTTCGAAGGGAGTTCACCACATTTTATAATTATCAGGACACAAATGGGTGTCCCTCAAAATGGGTTGAATTGGCATCATCCAGCATTGGGATTTTATATAGTATAAGTGTTGTTCTTATTTGAGCACTAGGCTTAGCTTGGAATTGGGTGAACAACTTCCATAATCTTGATATAGTGATCTACTTTGAGGGAAAGTTTTATTTGGTAATATTTCTATTATATTTTGCAACATTTAGTTTCACTATACATAGCTTGCCTAAAGTTGTTTAGCACATTTCTACGTAATGACGCTTAAATAGATATTTTGTTTTAGATGTGGTGGTTCCTATTACACGTCTTATATTGGTTGGCCTATTTGCACTGCAACACTATGGTACGCATCGGGTGGGTTTCATGTTTGCACCAATTGTCCTGACTTGGCTAATATGCATCAATGTCATTGGCCTCTACAATATCATACACTGGAATCCCCATGTTTATCAAGCATTCTCTCCATAGTACATGTACAAATTCTTGAAGAAGACACAAATAGGATGATGGATGTCTTTAGGAGGCATTCTATTGTGCATAACAGGCAAGTTTGTAGTCTTGTTCGATAGTTACAAATGTGATCAGAATAGGACAAGGTGGTCCAATGGAAAATTTGGGATGCTTTTGTGAAACGATATGATCTATTTTACTTGTGATTTCATATTCAGAAGCAATGTTTGCAGATCTTGGGCACTTTTCACTATTATCAATCAAGGTTTGCTAGATGCCAGCACTGCATTATGTTGTTAATCATTTTAATAATGATACAATGTTTTATCTTCAATATTCATTGAGATTTATGGCATACATATTTATTATTTTCTATATCTGCAGATTGCTTTCACTTCCATAGTTTATCCTGCAATAATTTTAGCATACATGGGACAAGTTGCTTACATCTCTAGACATCATACAATCAGCGGTAACTACCAATTTGGTTTTTACATATCTGTACCAGGTAAATTTTTTCATGGCATGAGAATTTAATTTACTTAGATTATTTTTTCTTCGACAGTATGAAAATTTAAATTGCCTTCAAAATGATAACAACAAGAGTGCTTCAAGGAAAATTTGGGCTTATAATTTCCCCATAAGCCCCAAATCTTATAAAGCAATATGAAATCTATTTCCTTCAATTTCAAAGATTCACCTATTTGCGAGTTAGAGGTTTAGAGGGTTTGATAGATATCCCTATAAATTGTCAAGCTATGTAGAAGATAAACTCATCTTAATAGTTTGTAGGTTTATCAGAAATGCAATGACAAAATTGAATTTCACTTGGGCACATTCCTTGTCCTTTCAAAGTCTTGTAAACTTCTATTTTCTCAAATTGTGTTCTTGATGGACTTTCACAAACAATTTAATTGAATTTCTCTCTATGGAAATTACCAAATAATGTTCATTGCTTGCTAGTCAATTAGATAGATCTTGAAACAGATACTAAATCAATGTTATTTTTTCAAAAGATAAATGCTCCAGAAGACCATGATCATTACTGCTTATTGCTTAACCATTGTTCAATGACACTCAATAATCTCTTATTAATTCTTCCAATCTAAATGGTCATATGCCACCAAAACAATGCTCTTTCCAAGTTAAATATTGGTTTTGTTGATGGATAAACATTAGTGTGAGCCACTATTGTCTTCAAATCTCGTATCTTGATATTCAAGAGCCAATCCCACTACCTCTCTTAGCCTAGAAAATAAATTGCAAGATGCCTAGCATATTCATTTGATTCACTATTATGCTTGTCAATTCTTGAAATTGCAAGAAGTTGATACAATATCCCTACGTGAATATCCCTAGGCATCACGTAGAGGTCCAAAGAAACTGAGCTCCTATGCCACTTTTCCAAAGAAAGTTGATATATCTGATTTGCATATCTATCCATCAATGTGATCAACTTTTATTTTCAAAATATAGGATGATATCTTGACAGGCTCATAAGGACTTGCTCATTAATACGAGTGTTATTCAAACAATCATGACTGTTCTTTCAGTTTTGGGCAGGAACTTAGCTGCCCTGCAGCCCTTGTTTATCTAGGATTTGTTTTAGCCTTCTAAGTTCTTACCTATCACTAGGCCTAACTATTCATTAGCTAGTTTTGTAACCTAATATTTGTGGTGTGCTTTTCTAAACATTGGAGTACACACTTTTTTTCCTTTTCTACCGTATGTCTAAAGTTTTCCCTATTTAATGCTTTTGTAGGATAACATGGAAGTCCATCATGTAGGTTTCAAAATGCCTCACATGCATAATTTAAGTGATCTTGTTCGGAAAACTTTGGCAAAGCAGGTATTTATACCAACTTAATTATCAAGATATAGGACAATAAAGGTTGGTAAATGGAGTTTATTTGAGATTGTCATGAAAATAGAAAATGTTGAAAGAGTTATAATGTACAGGTATGAATCTAGGGGCCAGTGATAGTAAGGGTGACGAAAACTTGGTGAAGATGAATATTGTAATGTTCAACCCCCAGTTTTTTTTCAATTTTTGCATACCAATGTAAATTGTTTTGTTGTCAAGTTTGATGAGTTTAATACAATGAGTTTGGACAAATATTTTGCAAACATTCATAATATCATCGAAAATTGGTAAAGCATTCATTTCAGTTTAAACAATTACAAGATTAACATCTTTCACCATTCAAATGAATTACAATTCATCAAGATACCTCTGTTTGATAGCTCCTTGAAGAATACTAATTTGAAATAACCTCTGTTAATGAAGAGCAGTGAAGATGGCACCTTTAACACTTGAAACCCACCTCTCCAAGTAGTGATTGAAAAAACACTCAACTTCCATATGAAGAATAACTTGTATAATCCCTCAGAAAGGAATAGACAGTTGCTAATTCACAACTAGTATCTTCAGAAATGGTATTGCAGCAATGAATGACTCTGTTGTAGCTATTTAGTGCATTCCCAAGCATGGACGAATAGTCTGCATAATAAATTTGCACCCAATAACCATCCAAAACTATAGATTGGTCATCATTAAGGCATCATGCTACTTTGGCACCTTCCACACCATCCAGCAAACAAATAACTCCACGTAATAGACTCCAGCTGTCAAGCGCAGGGCCAAAAAAGTTAAAAACTAGAACAACAATATTATTTCCCTCTGAAATACTCCGCAATAGCAATAAAAATGCAAACATCCACCAACAAGGTTTAATCTTCGTTCAATCTTCACATAGGATTCACAAACAAAATATGAAAATGAAGCAACTTCCTTTTCCTAAAGACATAAGTGTTGATGTCTTAGACCAATAAGGTCATAAATTCCAGTAGAAGAGTCAACTAAATCATTGAAACTAACAAATCCTTCTCCATGTGAGGGAAGTATTAATTCTAACATACGAGTCAAATGATGTCTTCACATAAGCAAATGAGAGGCACGTGAGAGCAATATTCAAGGCATCGAAGAATTGCAAATTGAGGAAATTGGGTCAAAGGCATTAGGTCAAGGGATTGCATGGAAAATAAGAAAGCATGAGGATGATAATAGTAGTGTAAAATCACCAATGTTTTAGAAGGGTCAAGGATTCATTCCCATTCTCTGTAACAACACTGTCATTATTTAAAGGTTGTTAATTCATTGTTTTGATTAGAGTTTAGTAAAGATGGGCATCATTCCATGAAATTAAAGGCCTAACTATCATGGAATGACAATACCTAACATGCACAATATTAAACTAATGGTTTTATGAATAGAAAACATGGGGAGAGAGTGATCACAGTTCGAAGAAAGGGTAAAAGTTTAGAAATGAAGGTTGCAGAAAATGCAGTCTGATGCAAGGGCAATATCTTGGGATTAAATTGTTGGATTTTTATGTGCTTTGGACATAATGAAGAGAACCTAATTGCGTCCAAACTCACTGAAGGTATTAAAGAAATTAAATCAGGTTCAAAATTTATTACGACTGTGCACAGGTCTATCTAGAGGGCAACAAGGTGGTGTATTTTGGCTTATTTGTTTTCTAAGATTGAGTTAAGGAATCAAAAGGATATGAGAGGTTGTAGATTGCTATGATTGGTTGTTCAAAGGTTGGTTTTAGATATTTTTTTTGGGATTACAAGTATCTGTGGTTGTTCTAAGCAACAAACAAGAGTTTCAAGAAGATTACTCAGTTAGGGTTTGTTCATGGTGTCGACTTGGGAGTTAGGTTTCCTTACTATGGTGTCAGGTTATGTGTTGGGGTTATGCATATTTGATATATCATGTAATAAGGTTGGTGAATGTGTAAAAATATGTATCTTTTATGCACCAAATTTTGGGGTCCCTTTTAGGGCTAAATTTAGGGCTTGATTTAGGCCACTTATCAAAGCTTTAGGTTCGATGATTTGCTATTTTTGGAGGGCTTTTTGAGGGAAATGATTTTCAAAAAATTGGGCCATATGGGCTATACAGTTGACCTTTTACTTCATGTTTAAGGGTTGCAAGTTTTGGAAAGAGGGATAAAAGTGAATTCATTGTTCCTTAATGCCTTGGAAATCCTTTTGTAACCACTTTTGTCAGATTTTGAGAGGAAATAAAGCACATGATTCATTGCCTTACATATTTTTGAGCTTCAAAATCCCATTTTCATCTTTCTTTGCAAGTGTTTTACTTAATTGATATCCAAGAGAAGTGATTGTGTCCATATTCCTCCTCAAGGTGATAAAAAATTCAAAGCCTTGTAAGGAATCTGTATGTTTGTTAACTGGTCTGGCTATTTGTGGTTCAACCCTAGTAGTGAGATTTGTTGACCTATATGTTGAGCAGAGATATTAAGTATCAAGCCTTTGATATGTGAGTAGGAATTATTGTTTTATCTTTCAAACAAAATTTGAGCCCATTTTTGGTGTATCACCCCATCTTTTACTTCCAATTTTGTTTCAAAACCTTCCTTCTTCCCTTTCCTCATTAAGTTATCAATCAGGAGGTGATATCCCATATCAAATAGGAACCGGCCTAGAATATGGAGACTCCTTCTTAATCATAGTCCACCCACAACTAGAGAAGGTTTCCATTGTTAGGATAGAGTGCTATCAAAGCCACAATGCGTGAGTTGGGGTGGTAATTCTAAACCTCAATAGTGTTTGGCATGCCCAGTGGGACTCCTTGTGATACATGAACAGAATCCAAACAAGGAGTTGAAAAGAGTTTGAGTATTTGCAGTTATCACATACTAGGAGAGGAAGAACTTTACAGAGAGAGCCTAGAGGTCCAAAAGAGCTCTCCTTCCAACCTATAGCAAGGGGTGGGAAGCTAGGAAGACCAAGGAAAAGAAGATCTAAGAGAAGTTTAAATCCTCTCACTTACTACGCTGATTTACCAGATTCAGATCAAGAATCTCTAGAAAGTCCTCCAACACTTCAATTTCAAGTTGTTCTTGAACAATCATCAGAAGAAGAACCACCAGCAGCTGCAAATTTTGCTACAACACCACCAAGCATGGCTAGGAGGCTTCCTTTTGTGCCATTTGATCAAGGTAGTCCTTTGAGGATTGAAAATCACAACAACATACCATTAGAAACATTGAAGGGACTGCCATCTTTCAGAGGAGAAGGACAAACAACAGCTATTGAGCATGTCAGTGATATTGCTTCTCTTTGCAATGCCATCACATCACGGAGGAGGATGTAGCTTTGAAGCTAGTAGCTTCATCATTGAAGGGAAAAGCATTGGAGCAGTTTTGAACTCTCTGAGTCAGATCCATTGCTACATGGGATGCACTAGGTGAGGGATTGTCTAATTTTTTTGAAGATAAATCTGACAATCTTTCTTTGGTGGAACAACTAACTACAATTAAAAGGGCTCCACAAGAAGAGATAAGTGCTTTCAATCTTAGATTTTAGAAGACTTGGAATAGGATTCCTCCCCCGGTAAGACCCTCTGCCGAATATGCATTTTTGTACTTTCTTAAAAGCTTGAATAGGATATTTTAGTAATGATTCAATCTATGGGGGAATTCTTTGCCTCAAGCTTTTGATATTGCAATTAGGGAAGAGAATAGCCTCATTCAAGTAGGGAAGATAGCTCCTAGGCCACCTATGCCTTTATTTCCTAATATCCAATCCAATATGCCCTTGATTGGTCCACCTTTAGCTCCATTTCCATCTTACAAAAGTGAAGACATGATGCCTACTGTCCCTTCTAATGAGTTGCAAAGCATAAAAGACAGTCAACAAAAGATTGAGAGTTTATTACAAACCTTTGGAAATGAGTTGGTTAACCTTAAAAGACAACAAACTTAAGGCAATCCAATGACCCATACTCAAAACTAGTTTGCTAGTTCTTCATCCCAACAGCCTAATTAGCCCATTTACCAAGGCAACAAGCAACAATATCAAGGAAATAGCAATGCAAATAGGAAAAATTGGAACCAAAGGCCTTATAGACCTTATAATCCCACACCTCTTAATACTGCTAGGGATATTGTTCCTAACCAAAATAATCTTGCTGCTAATTATGAATGGTGTTATCCTTGTAGTGAACCCCACAATCAGTCTAAGTGCACTAATGGGGTGCTTAATCAAGCCCTAATGGTTCAAAGTGTTATTGATTCACAACCCACTGCATCCACTGATGAGACTCAACAACACTCTGATATGACTACTCCAGATACTGTATTTCTAAATTGGAAAGAGGAAGAGTTTTGTGGAGTAAGTGATGATTCACCTATATCAGCAAACACAAGAGCCAAGAAGAGAGCTCTAGAATTAGAGAAATCATCTGGTAGGATTGTTGCTACAACTCAATCACCTCTCATTCCTCCTATTTCTATTCTAAAGGGGTCCTCTACTCTTGCAAACAAAGAACCACACCATTAGAGGCAGGTAGACCAGACCATTGGTAAAACACCTCAAAAGGTACAGTTTGTTGTTCCCTATGATATTGTTTATAACATGAAGAAGATAAATGTTTCTATTTATATGTAGGATTCATTAGCCATTCCAAGACAAGCTAAATTATTGAAGGAAGAGTTGTCTAAAGGGATAGAAAGTTCACAACAAGTTGTTCAACACCCTCCTAGAGTGGTTATGGTTAATTTAGAGACCTCTAAAGTTAACAAAGCAATATCTAAAGAGGAAAAGAAGTCGGCTAAAGTGCAGCAACCAACATCACAAGTGAATAAAAAGAATGCAGATTTGAAGCAATCAACAGTGATAGTTGATAAGAAGCCAACAAATGTGCAAAAGATAGCAGAAAAGGAAGGTAAGAAAACTACAAATAGTAAGCCTCCTCCTTTTTACATTTCTTTGATCATTGGAAACAAATTAGTGCATAATTGTATGGTAGACAGTGGTGCAACTAGTATTGTCATGCCAAAGAAGATAGCTGATTTGTTAGATTTAAAGTATGAACCTCTGGAGAAAGGAGTGGTTCAACTTGATGGTTCTTCAATCAAGACCTTAGGGATTGTTAAAAATGCAAGCTTGACCTTACACTCATGTCCAAAATTTTCAATTTCTCAAGATATTTTTTTCATAGATCTGCCACCCTATTTCGCCCTATGTTTGTCAAGGGACAAATAAATGGATATTTCTCATCTGATTGGTCCCACTTATATTTCAGAACCAGATATGGTACTAAGGTAACCATAAAATCAGAGTTATGGGCCAAAGATCACATAGAGCCTTATAATCCTAGCCCCATTAATGCAAGTTGTGTGATCATGGATCCAAATGAGATCAATGAAAGTTCAGTTTATAACACACAAACAGAGGAATATCCTGATATTATTTTGGATGAATGGGCAACTAGAAATGATCAAGATGATGATGTGTTTGATGCTGGATTTGGTAATTATATGATGTTGGAATCTGATGCAGATTTTCCTTATCTGATTAAATATCAAAGTTCTGAATTTGAATTATCTAACTAGCTATGGGATTTATACTTTGATGGATCTAAGAATAAAGATGGTGTTGGTGCAGGGGTTATGTTAGTTTCACCACATGGGGATAAATTTTATGCTACATATAAGTTATCTTTTCCATGCTTTAATAATATAGCTGAATATGAAAGTCTTATTCAAGGTTTAGAGTGGGCAAGGAAAAGAAGGATCAAATGCTTGAGGGCATTTGGGGACAGTGAGTTGATAGTAAAATAGGTGATAGGTATCAATGCTATTAAAAATGATCTTTTAAAGCTGTATAAATCCAGAGTTTCTGATATTTTGGATAATTTTGATGCATTTAACCTCATTTCTATCCCTAGAAATAAAAATATGCATGTTGATAGGTTGGCTAGTATTGGTGCTCATGTTTCAATTATTGAAAATAAAGGACAGATCTCAGATCAATCATATGTCAAAATTGTTGTGAGCTTATCTACCCAAACAATGATATCAATTGGTAGGTGTTTAACACTGCTGAACATATTTTAAGTTTTATGAATGAAAAAGAGGACTTCTCAGCTTCTAAAAATGACAAACTTAGTCAGCAAATGGAAAATAAAATCATTCAGATGAAGAATAATAAGCTTCCTAAGGGATTGGTCAGCCTGGAGTCAGATTTCAACTTTGATGATCAATTAAGAAAGAACAAAACTAGCTTGCTAAATCAAGGAAGATCACTATGAAGAAGTAGAGATATTCAGAGACAAGTATTTAAAGGTTGGTAACATTAATTCTCCTGAATAAAAAGAGTTGTTTATTGATTTGTTTAGAGAATATAATGATGTGTTTGCATGGGATTATGCTGACTTGAAAGGATTTGATCCTCAATTAACCCAACATACCATAGAACTAGAGCCAAATGCTAGGCTAATCAGATAGAGGCAAAGGCATATTAACCCCAAGTTAGAGCCTTTAATGTTAAAAGAACTGAATAAACTTCTGAATGGTGGTATTATATTTCCCATTAAGCATACATCTTCAGTTTCAAATCTAGTTCCTGTGAGGAAAAAGAATGGAGAGATAAGACTTTGTGTAGACTTTAGAGACCTTAACAGAGCATTTCTAAAAGATAGGCACCCTCTTCCTTCTATGAAATAGATCCTTCAATATGTCTCTGGTTCTGAGAGATTCTCCCTTCTTAATGGTTATTCTAGCTATAACCAGATATTATTAAGAGATGAAGATCAGTTTAAAACTTCTTTCACCACTAATTAGGGTACAATGGCTTATACGAGAATGCCATTTGGATTTTCAAATGCAGGAGCTGTTAGGAATTTTTCTTGTATGAATCACAGTGCTTGAAATGACTACTTGAACACTATGCCTCCTAATACTGATTTAGATACAAGAAAAGCCTAATTGCTAAGGATTGGATAAGATCCTTCTTCATTTTTGAGCTTCACATATACTCAGGCAGGTTTTACCTCTTAATGATTACTGATTACACAGTATATATAAAAGTGGACACTGATTTGCTATGTATCTTTGTTAAACCAACTTATGAAAAACCTTGCAAGTGATCAAGCACAACCAAATGCAAAGCTTAACCAGACAAACTATGATTGTAAATATAGAAAAAACCAGTGATATAAGGATTTTCATCCTTCTTCCTTTTAAGGAGGGATAACCTAGTTGATTCACTCTCTAAGGAATCATCAAAATGAACTGTAATGAATACAATCATCTAGACATGGAGTTCAGATAACATAAATAAAGATTTTAATATTTGAATGATTGATTGATGAAGAAAACTTCTAGACAAATCAAGACCAGTGCCTTATCTATCAGGCAACAGAGTCAAACACACATGCATTCCCAGAAAACCATAAATCCAAACTCATAAAACCCAAGTGAAATGCCTTACAAATCACCCTTCTCACTTCAAAACCTGGACATCAGATTCATATACAGACATTCAACTCTCAAATTTTGTCCCTGAGAATTACTCTCTCCTTGAAAGAGACTCAGAAACAATCTCACAACTACCTTATAGCTAATGTATTAAAGTGCCTTACAAATCAATACATAAGAATCAAAGTCAAACATATAAAGACGTCATACAAGTTTTGAGCAGGGATTTCCTTCATCCTTCATTAAAATTCATCTGGATATACACATTTGCAAAACAAAGAGACACAAAAAATAAGACTCAAGAGCCTGAATACTGCCCAGCAGTGTAAAAATTCAACATCCCTCGTTATAATGGAGAAAAAACCAGATATAGGAGAAAGGAAAAAATAACCCAGTCACCGACATCTGTCTGTCCCCAAAATATATCTGTAACTGCTCAAACTGAAACTGTGAAAATCTGATTTGATTTTCCCTCAATTGGTCTGCAAAATCATGATCTCCTTTCTGAGACCTTTCTGGCAACATATAATACTCCATAGTTTGGACAAAATTTGCCCTATGAATCATCCCTAACAAACTCCATTTCCAGTGCATATTTAGTTTTGAACTTTGGAATACTTTGAAATATTTGAAATTATGCATTAATTCAATAGTTTGACTATTGAATAATATTTCATTTTAATGCTTCAATCTCATTTTAAATTGCACGTATTCAATAGCTTTTTAATACCATTTTAAAACCTTTTTCCAGAAAGTGACACGTGGCAGCCTCTGATTGGCCTACAAATCCACTGGGCACCATGTGTCTAAGGTGCCATGTGGACCAATGGCTTAATGGCTTAATGGTTAGATGGTCAGCATCTTTCCATTAAGCCATTAAGTCAGCCCTTGGATCTTGTTGAAGCTGCTCACTAGTTAACCCACTTGTTGAAAGAATTTCAAAATAAAAAATCATTTGAAATCTGCACATCTCACCAGAATGCGCCAAGTGTCACCCTCTGATTGGTCCGCAAGTCCACTTGGCACCACGTGTCGATCTCTCATTGGTGCCTCTAAACTGCATTTGACTTGTGCCACTTGGCGCCTACTGGGAGCCATGTGGCATTCTCTGATTTGCTGACTGGTCCACTGGGCGCCACTTGTCACTTGGGCCACATGGACCAATGGCTTAATGGCTTAAGCTTATCTTCCTTGCAACTTTCTCACTAATCCATTAAGCCATTCGTCAATTTTGGCCACCTCGAGATTCATGCCCAAACATGCAGCCTCTTATGCCCAGTCATCTGCCACTTCATCGCTGCGAGCCCCGCCAAAATTTAGATGTCTTCTCCTTGGGCATGATTTTTGAGGCAAGTTTTCATCTCTTGCATGCACGCCCATAGCCTCTTCCTTGTTCTTCAAATATCATATTGTGGATTTTTTCTTATAAACACTATGAATCCCCTTTCATGATGAATGTGGGATAATGGGTTTTAGTTTTTAAGGCTTATCTATGCATTTTTGACCAAAATTAGTGGGCCCCACCATGCACTAAGTCCTCCAGCTAAGAGGCCCACCAAATGTCCCCTTAGCTTCTTATTTACTATGATTCAAAGCGCTATAGTATTTAAACATTAGAAAAACACCAGTCACAGGCAATGTGGGATAATGGCATTTTCCAGATTTAAACTTCTTGAGTCTTCTCTGGATGCTGCTCGCCCATGGTAATGTCTTGTTGCTGATTAAAACCTTCATTATGCTCCACCAGATCAGGCGCCACTTGCTATGGTTTCCAATTTTGCATTATGCTTTGGGTTTGCATTTACTTTGGTTTAAATGCCCTCTTGCTGCGTGGGCTTTTATCTCCAAACGATGGCTCCATTTGCTAAATGCACAGAACTTGTAGATTCAAACAACAATGTCTTTTTGCTCTTATAACCTTCTTGCGTAGACTGGCATTACATTTGCTGGGTGATTTGAAATGCTTTCTGTAAATGCTAGGGTGGTCCCACAATAGTGTGTCCCACTTTTTTGAACATCCTGATTTTTGCTGAAATTGCACATTTTTAAGAAAATATGATGATTTAAGCCTTGAGAGGTCGTATTTGAAGAAATAAATTCAAAATGGCTAGATAAAAGCCTCTTGGATCAAAATCCCTTTGGTATAATCCCTCTACTCCTCACTCACACCTACAATCGAGTCTCCTTTGAACCCATCAAAATGCTGACAAAAAATCACTTTGACATTAACTTTTTGTGGGATCAAATAAATTCATTTGAAAAACCCAAATACAGGATGATAGTACTCCAAGAAATCTTTCCAATGATTGTGAGTTATATATATATATCGAGTTTATTAAGGCTTTTCTTTTTAAGTTTTACTAAACATAGGTTGTCTGACCATTTAGCGACTTCTATGTTCCATGCTTCTGGAAAAATAGTAAATTAGGGAAAAAAATTATGAAAAATATCTATGAAATAGGTATTTATGTTACCTTTCTATAAAAAAAAGAATAAATGAATTTCAATATATAGAGATAGAGTTAGAGCGATCCAAGTGAACCTATGTCCAAATTATAATTAATGTCACTTCATAACTCAATAAACTATTAAATATTCAACCAAATTGAA
>MU225256.1:9372261-9385646 GCA_018584345.1 Thuja plicata | reverse complement strand
TAAGAGAGAGGCTAATTCAAGGATGGCAGCATTAGATGCCTGATACTAAGTGACAACCTATATGTGTAAAATCCTCTAACAAGGTCACACCTAACAGTGTGTTTGTAACCTTTAATAGGGTTGGCTCCTAACATGGCTCACTTTAGAAGAGTGAAAATTTGGGGTACCGGTCCCAGTGGTTTTTTCCCTTAATAGGTTTTCCACGTTAAAATCCATGTGTTATATGTGTGTATGATATATTTCTTTACTATTTTATATCTTGCATAATTCATTCTGGATTTATCGGTATACTCTGCATATTTACTATATTTCGGTAAATGGATAATTGCTTATCGGTAAACATTAAGAAGAAGGTTTAGCAGAGCAATCTGACAAGTAGTAAGTTGATATAAGTTGTTCAAGGCATTCATCTTGTAGGACAAACATAAATTGAGAAATAATTAGTGGTTATAAGAGTTGAAGGGTTGATTTAAGGATTAATTTTGAGGCCACTAATTCACCCCCCTCACAGTTATTACTAACATAGGTCAACATGTTAGTTTAACAAACACAAACAAATCAACCAATATTCATAAATGAGTGCCATCTTAGATAACACTCATCCAAAAACATTAATTGGTTCATTTTGTTTGCTAACCTAATAGATTGATTGGTGATATGTGTGCAATAGATGAAGAAGTAATTGAGTACATATCACAAGAGAAGTGCAGAGGAAAAGATGCAAATGCAGAAAGAGTCAGTGGTGTTGTAGGAGACACATGAGCAATGAAGGGTTCTTAAGGAATATGCAGAAATGGAAGAGAAGGTGTTCACTGTCATCATGCAAGGAACAATAAGAGTAATACTGTTGCAGTAAGTATGCAAAGGAAGAAAAGGCATATGAATTGAAATCATTTAAAAAAAAAATTGGAAAATGATGCCTAGTGATCAACCATGTTCCATTACTTGCATATATGAAGTGTTATTGTCTATACCTACAAAACAATAGGATTTGCATAAAAATGGGGATATATAACAAAATTGACAAATTACATGTGGGCTGTAAATAAAAGAATAGTGAGCAAGAATTGCAATAACAGTATGTTCATGTGCTTTCATGGAGTGAGCCTTCACAGAAAACAACTACATTATGAGCAAGCAAAATAGGGTGTATTCATTAGCTAAACAACTCAAATGATGTTGTGGTTCATCACACATAAAAAGAGTATAGTATCCATATGCCTAATGTAAATTTGAAGTGATGTTTTACGCAGGGTATTGAGAAAATACATCTTATTCCGGTGTATTAAGATATAATGTTCATCATACATACAATACAGGGGATACAATCATGCTAATGGAAAATACATGTTTTAATAGGGTTCCTGTTATAAGTATTGTCCATGGGAGTCACGATCCCGTGCTCAAACCCCATGGGTGATATCTTTTATAAATTGAATAACAATGTGTTTCTTTGCACTAAGAGGAACGCCACTCTCAGAGTGTTTAAACATGTAGTATTTTAATTTTTGATAAAAGATGCTCACGGTTTCACTAGTGGAATAGAATGTTGTTTGTTTTTATAACATTATAAACATGCTAGAAAAGAAAAATTTATATGTTTCTCAGACAGAACATAGAAATGGAGTTTGGCCTTGACAGAGTGTGCTTATGACAATGTTGTCATGTTTAAAAACATTAAGTGAAGTGCAGTTATGTACAAACAAGACAGCCATAGAAGAAACCCGAGTTCATATTGCAAACCAAAACAATGACAAACTTGCACATGTTCGAGTTCACTTCCAGATTATCAATAATAGCAATGTGGGTATCCTTTTGTTGACATTAATTTAACACAGAAAGCAATGATGACAAGCATGACAACAAGCCAAGCAAAAAAGAGTAACTTGAATTGGGATTAGGGTTACATAGTGGAACTGCATGGCGGAGTTTCAAAATGAGAAACAACAAATGCAACATACAAAGAAGTAACATCAAAACCCCAATTTATTGCCAGAGATGTATATCTTTTAAAAAGTCCAGAAAAGATGGAGTTATAAAAACTCAATGTTATGCATTTATTTCAAATAAAGATGCAGAGTGAACAAAAGGGTGAGGGTAACTTATCTGGAGGAGAAGTGATAGAGAAGATGCCAAGTGTTGTGGGTAGAGGCCAATAGAAGAATGGATCCCAAGCTCTGTATGTTCCAACAGAGAAAGCCGTGGCCACTACGAGCTTCATTCATGGTTCACCTTAAACTGGGAATGAGTCTGAACCTGTGGCTGAGATATGCCAAGTTTCGAGACCAAATTCCATGTATAACTCCACACCTCTCAACCACAACTTAGAATTAGTCCAAGCTTACGGTGGTTGTTTAACAAACTATCAAATTCAAGCCCAAGTTCAAAAAATGTAGCCAACGTCATTTGTTATGGCATTAAAACCTCAAAAGCCCGAGCCATACAAACTATTTCTCATTTTTCTGTGCAATGAAAGCCACTAGTGACAACTCAATGTTTACAGAGCTCGATTTTGAGAATACCAAACCCCAAGAACCATAATCTTTACAGGAAAAATCCATAGAGGGCGCCATATGTTATGGCAGAAAGAGCTCAAACTCACAGTTTCCCACAAAGCCTAAGAAGATCGAGCTTCTTCACATAGTTAAGATGCAGATACAATGCCATGGATTATGGTTTCCAAGTTACAGTTTCAAACAAACATGGTGGCGCCACAGAGAAAAACCTAAGTACAATGAGATGAAAAACACTATGCAATGTGTTTTACCCAGTTTTCGAATCCACTACCAAATGGAGTTAATGCATTGTCAGTTCACAGTGCCTCAACATTCCCCAAGCAGTGTCATGATAGTACTTTTGTGCCATGAAGACAATAGTCTATCCTTTTGGTGGGTGTGTTTATGTCAGCTATGAGTTGTTGTCAAGTATGGAGCTGAAGTTACCTCAACCTAGCTATACTATGGTTGGGTTGCTAGGCAGTTAGGGTTTGTTCATGGTGTCAACTTGGGAGTTAGGTTTCCTTACTATGGTGTCGGGTTATTTGTTGGGGTTATGCATTTAAGGTTATGCATATTTGATATATCATGTAATAAGGTTGGTGAATGTGTAAAAAGATGTATCTTCTATGCACCAACTTTTGGGGTCTTGTTTAGGGCTAAGTTTAAGGCTTGATTTAGGGCACTTATCAAAGCTTCATGTTTGATGATTTGCTATTTTTGGAGGGAAATGTTTTTCAAAAAATTGGGCCATATGGGCTATATAGTTGACATTTTACTTCATGTTTGAGGGTTGCAAGTTTTGGAAAGAGGGATAAAAGTGAATTCATTGTTCCTTAATGCCTTGGAAATCCTTTTGTAACCACTTTTGTCAGATTTTGAGAGGAAATAAAGCACATGATTCATTGCCTTACATATTTTTGAGCTTCGAAATCTTGTTTTCATCTTTCTTTGCAAGTGTTTTACTTAATTGATATCCAAGAGAAGTGAGTGTGTCCATATTCCTCCTCAAGGTGATAAAAAATTCAAATCCTTGTAAGGAATTTGTATGTTTGTTGACTGGTCTAGCTATTTGTGGTTCAACCCTAGTAGTGAGATTTGTTGGCCTATATGTTGAGTAGAGATATTAAGTATCAATCCTTTGATATGTGAGTAGGAATTACTGTTTTATCTTTCAAACAAAATTTGAACCCATTTTTGGTGTATCACTCCATCTTTTACTTCTAGTTTTGTTTCAAAAGCTTCCTTCTTCCTTTTCCTCATTAAGTTATCAATCAGGAGGTGATATCCCATATCAAATAGGAACCGGCCTAGAATCTGGAGACTCCTTCTTAATCATAGTCCACCCAGAACTAGAGAAGGTTTCCATTGTTAGGATAGAGTACTATCAAAGCCCCAATGCCTGAGTTGGGGTGGTAATTCTAAACCTCAACAAGAACATCAGAGCATATGCACAGAGAATTACTGAAGTGGTTACTGGTATTAGGAACTCTATAGGAACTTACAATGAGGATGAAGTGATTGCAAAAATACTCAGATCTTTGACACCTGCATATAGAACTAAAGTTCAGGCCATAGAGGAAATCATACCTTTGACACCGAACTTCACCAGAGAGATATTGATTGGAAAGCTAACTACATTTGAGGCCGCAGAATTGGGAGATACTTTACCTAAAGTTGAGTCAGCATTCAAGGGAACCGTGCACAAAAACAAAAGGATCTTACCTGGAAATGTAAGCACAAGTAGTAGTGACTTAAGAGAAAAACTTGGAGCCTATGCTGATGAATGGGAACAAATACAGGAAGAAGAAAGGAAGTTAGATGAAGTTGTGGCATTGATTGCTAGAAGAGAAAAGAGAGGTAAGGGTAAATTTGAAGGCAAATTACCTTTTAAATATTTTTCATGTAGATGTCCTACAAGAATTCTAAAGCACAAACCTATGTTTTTCAAGTCTAAGTACTCAAAGGACAAGGAATGTTATTATGCTAGTGAGGGTATATCTGATGATGAGGATGATGACTATGATGAAATTGGATTTATTGCTATTAAGGATGATGAACCTATGCATGAAGAAAAAGCCCTAGTATCCTGAGTTGAAAAGAAAATCTGAATGGGTCATAGATAGTGGTTGTTCACATCATATGGCTGGAGATAAAAACAAATTTGTGAGTTTGAAAAGACATGATGGTGGTGTTGTTATATTTGGTGACAATACTCCTAAACTTATTGTTGGAGTTGGATCTATTTCTTTGGATGGAAAGACTAACACTGACAATGTATTACTTTTTGATGGCCTTAAGCATAATTTGTTGAGTGTTGGACAGCTAGTGGACAAGGGTTATCAACTGAACTGCATTAATGGGAAATGTTCAATCAAGAGTAAAATAGAAGACTTGATAGCATCTGTTACTAAATCTAGAGGTAATGTATTTGAATTGAACACATCTAAAGCTTCTTGTTTTATTGCGAAGGTTGATGATAGTTGGTTATGGCACAAAAGATTTTGTCATGTTAACTTTGATAACATTGTGAAGGCAAGTATCACAAAAGCAATAAGAGATCTACCTAGAATTGTAAAGCCATCTAACACTATGTGTAGAGAATGTGTAATGGGGAAACATATGAGAAGCACTTTCAAGAGAAAATCTTATTCAACAAAAGGGAAGTTGGATCTGGTGCATACAGATCTGTGTGGTCCTACAAGAACAAGATCATACTATGGTGAAAGGTATTTCATACTTTTTGTTGATTACTTTTCTAGAATGATGTGGGTTACATATTTGAGAGAGAAATCTGAAGCATTTGACAAGTTCAAGTTATTCAAGGGAAAAATTGATAATAAATCTAGTTTAAAGATGAAGTGTTTGAGATCAGAAAGAGGAGAGTTTACATCAGAACTATTTAATATATACTGTGAAAAAAATGGAATACACAAACAAACTTCATCCCCTAGAACTCCACAATAGAATGGGATAGTAGAGCGAAGAAACATAACCATATTAGATGTTGTAAGGACTATGTTGCTGGAAGGAAATGTGTCACATGTTCACTGGAGAGAAGTAGTTGGCACTGTTGTGTACACATTGAACATAATTCAGAGCATAGAAGGTACAAGTAAAACTCCTAATGAATTATGGTTGATCATACACCTACTGTGAAATATTTTAGAATATTTGGAAGTAAATGTTATATCAAGAGAGATGATGAGATAGGAAAGTTTGATGCTAGAAGTGATGAAGGAACCTTTCTTGGTTATTCCACTAAGAGTAAAGCATATAAATGTTTCAATCTGAGATTGAGGAAATTGATTGAAAGCGCCAATGTGAGGATAGATGAAAAGTTTCAAATTTAGGAAAGGATATATGATTGTGGTCAGTTAACAGAAACAAAAGAGGTTGTTGTTGAACTTGAAGGACATTTTATGATCGAGAATGAGATCAAAGAAGAAGAACTGACTGAAGCTACTGAGATATTGAAAATACCAAGGTATGTCAAGAAGAACCAACCTACAGATCAAATTATTAGTGATGCAAACAAAGGGATGATGACTAGATCCAAAGCTAGAGATGAAATTTGTTTGATTTCTCAAGTTGAACCAAAGACTACTGATGAAGCATGAAGCGATAGATCTTGGACTAAAGCTATGGAAGAAGAACTAGAAAAAATAAAGAAAAACAATACTTGGGAATTGGTTCCAAGACCTATGAACAATAATGTGATTGACACTAAATGGGTTTTCAGAAACAAGATGGATGAGGAAGGCACAGTGGTAAGAAACAAGGATAGACTGGTATGTAAAGGCTACTCACAACAAGAAGGTATAGACTATGAAGAAATATTTGCTCCTATTTCTAGATTGGAAGCTGTGAGACTATTCCTTGCTTATGCTACACATAAAGAATTTAAGGTTTATCAGATGGATGTGAAGTCAACATTCTTGAATGGTGATCTAGAAGAAGTGTACATTGAGAAACCTGATGGTTTTCCTTTGACAGATGATGAAAACATGGTTCGCAGACCGAAGAAGGCATTGTATGGACTGAAATAACTACCAAGGGCATGGTATGCAAGACTGGACAAATATCTACTTCATCTTGGTTTCAAAAAAGGTAATGCAGATGGTAATTTGTATTTGAGAACTGATGAAGATGGAATCTTAATTATAGAAGTTTTTGTTGATGATATTATTTTTGGAGGCAATGATAAAATGAGTAAGAAGTTTGCTAAAGAAATGGAGAATGAGTTTGAAATGTCAATGATTGGTGAAATGAAATTTTTTCTTGGTTTGCAAATTAATCAAAGTAAGAATGACATTTTTATATCTCAGACCAATTATCTCAAGGAAATGTTGAAGAAATTTGGAATGGAAGATTGTAAACCTGTGGGAACACCTATGGTGATAGGAAACAAACTGACTAATATTGATGAGACTCAAAGTGTTGTTTAGACTAAGTATAGATCAATGATTGGAGGTCTACAATATCTAACACACACTAGACGAGATATTACCAATGCAGTTGGAATTGTGGCTAGATATTAGGCAAATCCTAAAGAGACACACTTTGTTGCTGTAAAAAGAATTTTTAGATATTTGAAAGGAATAGTAGATTATGGATTATGGTATGAAAAATCTGGTGATTTTACATTGTAGGCTTTTACTAATGCTGATTGGGCAGGTAATGTAGATGACTGAAAGAGTACAAGTGGTGGTGCATTTTTCCTTGGGAAAAGGCTAGTTTCTTGGTTGAGCAAGATGCAAAACTGTATTGCTTAATCTACTACTGAGTTAGAGTATGTTGTTGCTACAATAAACTGTACACAAGTCATTTGGATGAAACAAATGCTGAAGGACATTGAAATAATTTTCAAAGAACCAGTGGTTATCCATTGTGATAACACCAGCACAGTGAAAATGTCAAAGAATCCTGTAATGCATTCAAAGACTAAACATATTTCTATTAAGTATCATTTCTTGAGGGAGAAGGTAACAGATAAAGAGATTAAACTGGAGTATATTAGCACCAAAGAATAGATAGCAGATATATTTACTAAACCTTTGCAAAAAGATGCTTTTAAATATCTTAGAGGAATGCTTGGGGTGATGGCCCTCCTAGTGATAACTAAAATGATGTAGATGTGCATCAGTCCAGTAGATCTTAGAGCTATATCATTCTTTGGACTTGATGTATGCATCTACTCCTTAGGGGGAGTGATCGAAGGAGAATTCTATGGAATAAATTTTTGTGATCTTGCACCTAGCTGATTTGACATGAAGATTTGAAAAAGCTACATCTTACAAAAGTCTACAAATGAGTTATGGCACCCTTTTCCATTGCTTCCAAAGGGGGAAGGAATCTATGTGAAAATCCCTACTGTTTTGGGGAGATTTGTGTTGAGGATATTAAGAAGATTGTATTGAGAGAAAGTACTTTTGGGTTGATGCATATGGATTTTCCCATATGTTTCCATCAATGCCAAAGGCGGATATTGTTGAATGATATCAGTTTTGGTTACTGATCATGCTGTTGATATTCATGTTTTGTCACTGATGTCAACATATATTTATGTGGAGAAGACAGACTGGCTACTTGACTGAAAGGAGTGTACGAACACTGTATGAATGATTCAGAATGATCGAAGTTGGATTTATGTAGAAGGATGTGTGTTGACCTTATTCCTAAGGTTTCTTGGCTTTATGTTTCATAATTTGGATGTTATAGTTGATTTGGTGAAGACTGGGTTTTTGGACCGTAACTGTGATTCTGGACAGAGTAGGTCCTAGTGTTTTGGGTATATCTTTCTGGAAAATATATATCAGGTCATGTGAGCTTACTGGTGGACAACCAATAAATGTTGGAATAATGGGTTGAGTTTGATTATTGTTTCGATATTGGTGATGTCAGTTGTGGCATGTATTCTGGAGAAGACCTAGTTCCTTGCCGACTTCAGACATGTAGCGTGCATGAAATTAATTGTGAGCATGAATTGCAGATCTGGAAGTATATGTAACAGATTATAGTTGATGTTTACTTTTTATAAGCACTGTGTGTATCTTAGAAAGGGGTTATATAATTATTTGTATGATGGAAAGCCTTAATTGGCTGACCTAGTTAATTATGTATTAGGAAAGCTTAACTGGCTGACCTAATGAATTAATGTAAGAAGGTATATATGAATGATATTTTATTGTGGAGAAGAAGTGGTAGAGAATAAAGGATAGAGATGTGTGGAAGCTATGAAGCTTTTTGACTGTTGGATACAAAGCAGAGTTGATACTTCATTGGAACTGACCAAGCAAAGACAGTTGCTATCAGATAGTTCACTGGATTATGTATTTGCTTTATACACTTGATTCAGATTGTAAATCCTTAAGGGTGGCTTTAACCTTCTTTGGGCAGTGTGCCTTGGCAGTGAGCCTACTATTTTCTTTGACTCCTAATAGGGTTTGTCTCCTAATAGGGACTGTGTACTATAGTGTTGTAACAAGCTCCTAGCATGGCTAATATCTTTTAACAGGGATACTATACTCTCAGTACATTGTTTGTGGGTGTTGATTCCCACCGGGGTTTTACCTTTAATAGGGTTTCCTCGACAATGAATATTGTGTTATGGTGTTGGCATTTACTGTGTTATCATTTACATTTGCAGATTTGGTTTATAAAGTTTAAAGTTTAATAATTTATATTACAACTGATTCACCCCCCTTCTCATTTGTCTTGTGGACTATTATTCCTAACACTTTTTCCCTAGGATCCCATTTTTTATCTCTTCTTCATCTAGAATTATATATCCATGATCTAGCTGCATCTATGAGTGTGATAACTTCAATAGATAATGACCTTGTTCTATTTCCATCAATTATTGGTTTTTGTGTTCTTCATTGCTATTATCATCATGTAGAACTGTAGGTTTGAATATTTTACGTGAAACATTTAGATTAACATATATTATACTACTATCGACCAATGGAAGCTCTAATGGCATGTGACACATTTCTTGAGCTCCAACATCTCTTTATCTAATAGTTTTAGTGATAAAATTCCTATATGCCTTTGTTGCTAGATCATCACGATTCTCTATATTTGCAATACACATGAGCATTCCATGGTATCTTTCAGATCTCTTCTCTTCTTTTGCATCATATTTTGCAATATACTTGATCATTGCATACTTTGAAAAAATTGGTTGCCAGTCTATATTAGCTCTCCACAAGTGAAGTATGTATCGGTTGTGTGAATTGACTCTGTCATCATCTCTTGTTCCCTAAAAAAAAATCACCATTTTTAGTGTCTTCATATAATTTTGATCCATTCAAATTTAAAGCCCAAGGATCATTGTACCTACCATTCAATATGAATGAATTTTATTTTAGAATTTTCTTCTAACAATATCTTCAATTTATATATTAAATATTGTATTCGTAAAGAAAATACCTGCAAACCATTTGTCCTTTTTTCTTCCTTAGTCATGTAACCTCTTTACACATTATATGTCTTTAACCAGTGTTCAAAGTTTCTTCATAATCTTGATCAATATCCATTCTAGCAAGTTGTCTTGTATTTTTAAGGCATAGATGTTGAACAAAATTCTAAAATGTGTGAGATATAAAATATGAATGTATTAATTATTCTTTATTAGGTATTTTGATTGATACGAATTAACATAAATATATTAAGTACATTATGATTATACCTGTACATTTCATTGATAGATATCTACTCTTGGATTTCATGCACAAATTATGGAATAAAAATATCTTTCAGTCATCTTTCTTTGTTCCTCATTAGACCAATCTATAGTATCTATATTTGGTGCTCTGTGTAACCATAAGAAACTATGCACATGTAGTGATCCCCTATGCTACCATTCATATCTACACCAAAATTCTTTATCATTCAAACCTTTTTCTAGTATTTCTTTTCTAAACATTGAATGTCTTAAATGCATATAATGGGTGACTATACGAGGATAGTCGATAACATTATGTTTTCTCTACAATTGAGCTTTGCAAGTATTTTTTAGTGAGGTTCCTAGCATTAATACATGTAAATCTGGCCAATACAAATCAACTGCACTCAATGTAAAGAATATTGTCAATGTTTTGATTTGATGTAGCATGTCTAGAAATTCTCCTTGAAATTTTTTCCAATATGATCTCGTACCTCTTAATGTTGTTCCAAATCGTATCAATTTATCAGCTAGATGAGAATTTTGAAAAATTTCCATGTGTTCACACAATTCATTTATGGTGATAGGAAACTCATGAAGGTTTCTTTTGGCGAGTACTGTTGTTGAATTTTGTGCACGACATCTCATTATCATATTCATCATGTAGTATCAGAACCTTGGGTGTTTTCCAAAGCAGTGATCCCTATAGCGTAGAAAATTCTTCACATATTAATGTAGGTGTAATTTTTGTATCCTCGATTCCAACCAATCACAACTACCATATGCAAACAGTGCTAGAAATTCTATATCCAATAAACCTGATGTTATATACTCATTGATTGGAGATACACCGATTGTGCACGAATCAATCAATCTAGTGGGATCTGCATTTGGATTATTAACCCATGCTTGGATTAATTCCATTTCTCTCTAGACATTAAGTGGTTTTTAATCCATTGAGGTCAAGTGTGATCTATAATATTAGAATCATTTGTTTCCACAATTGGACTAGAAAACACAATTTGATTTGAGTCTGAATCAAATTCCATGTGTACTGTCGTCATTTTCTCAAAGATATTGTAATCACAATATTTTTCTAGATCATTAAGTGCATCATAATTAATTGTAACATATAAAGAGAACTTGTCATGTCTTATTTTGTATTGTAATTCTCTACACACACATTCTCTATTTATTGTAAAGTTATAATTTGTGCCATACTCATATTTTCTTCAGACAATAATTATTGACAATTCTTTAATTGCATGTGGCAGAATTTTGGAGATTTGATCAATATTTTGTGTAAAGGATATTGTGTGTCCTTTGTATTTATACTGACCACTTGTTGCATGTGTGACTTGTGAACTTGGACTTACACGTGCAATCAACATTTCTTCCACTTGATTTAGGTTAGCAAGTTCCTGTGGTTGTTGTCCTAGATCCATATTATTTGAGGCAGAGAATCTATTGTTTCCCCTTTCTTTATTACACCTACTACATATATGACCTTTTGAAGTGCGATATAATTGTATTCCAATATAATATTATTGAAATATATAACACATTGCTTTAGAAACAAAGCTATCTAATCAGTGTCAAAATATCTGTTGAATATTATGAAAATTATTTCTAAGAATTCCATTAGGATTGTGTATATTTTGTACATTATTTTATCTTCCTCCATTTCTTTCAGGTTGAGGGACATGCTGACTATTTTGTGGTATGTACTGAGTGAATGTTGATTCCTCATTTAGAACATTCATTTCAATGTTTGCATTAGATTGATATTGTTGCCTTTCATTTTATTGTGGATGTATTTCCTACATGTCTCCTCTTTCAAAATGAGATTGTTGTTCAAACTTTTGTTTCCGACCACCTCTTGATATATTTATGCCCTCTCTATTGTGAGCATCCAATTCTTCTACTAGTAGTTCTACTCTACGTCAGACATATGTATGCCTATCTCTCTTATTGCATCTTTGCCTTTGTTCCTCCCTTTCAACCTCTGTCATTTGTTCGTGCTGCCTTCTATGATATTCCCTTTGATAATCCCTTTGATATTGCCTCCTTTGTTCTTCAAATTCAAAAACAACTCTTTGTCATGGCATGACTACAAAATAAATGATATTTATAGAAAATTATATATTTATAGAAATGAAAACACTATTGTCATATTATTATTAAAACATGCTCATAGTGAACAAATTAGATCAAACATAAGGTTTCATATATAATAAAATGTACAATAATTATGTGTGTATACAAAAATGGCATAAATGCCAAGTTAATTATAGCTTTACAAAAATGTGGCACATGCCATATCAAAGTTGATATATATAATAAAAATATCAAATATATACATGAATTGGTCTTTCAATGACCACAACTAACACTATATGTCTCTATCAAATCCTATCGTCATGGTGAATCATCAAAATTGAGCATCTTCGAAGTAGTTTGTGGCTTTGTAGATGGCTACACAACAACAATTCAAATGCTGAATCAAATTAGTTTATTCAACAATAGATTAGAGTTGTCAAAATAACATCAAAATAACTATATATTAAACTATAATTTTTTTTCAATTCAATTGTTGATTACCTCATGTTTTTCTCTGACTCTTGGGTTATGCAGTAAAGATGGTGGCCTCCATCAATGATCAAGAATCCTATCAAAATGTAAACACAAAGGATATGTGGTTAGTCACAAATAGGGTTCTAATAGGTAAAAGGTAATTAATACAAATCAATAACATATATAGTTGAGAAAAACTAAAAAACTGAAAATAGATTAGTTTTATCAAACATGATTAGAGTTGTCAAAATATAATCAAAATAACTATATATTGAACTATAATTTCTTTGCAATTAAATTATTGATTACCCCATGTGTTTCTTCCATTCTTGGTTAGTGCAATAAATGTGGTGGCCTTTTTTGATGATTATGACTCCTACTAAAATGGAAATGTAGAGGATCTATGGGAAGTCATGAAGGAGGATGTAATAGGTAAAAGGTAATTAATACAATTTAATAACATATATAGATGAGAAACACTAAAAATGCATATACCATAAGAAATATTGAATGGAAACAACATGAAATTTAATGATGAAAATCCTATATCTAGCTTTCAATTAGCTTCATCAACTAGAAACTTACATAAAATTTTAATATGAAACATTGAAGAGTATTTTTTACAAATTACAAGTATAATAGCCTGC
>MU225256.1:9360229-9372160 GCA_018584345.1 Thuja plicata | reverse complement strand
TATATATATAACAAATGTGTACCAGAGCCTCAAACAATTCTCTTGTACTCCTAGGAGGCCTTGTCATTGATGAAGCAACAATGACACTTTCTTGTATGAAAAATGATAAGAAATGTTGTAGTCACAGAGAAAGGATTTAGGGATTCCAAATGAACAAGAATGTAATCCAAGTGAGGTTGAGAAGAGGGTTTCAACTAAGAAGAGGAGATTAAAGTGAAGATGAAGGTATGTTACATAGTTGAATTTGATGCAAAATTAGAAGATAATGAAGATGAACTTGAACAAGTTAGATTGTTAAAATCCATAGACAAACATACCTCCTCCCTATCCTGAACCTCTAGTACATTAGGTGCATTCATCAATTCTATAAACCCCAATTTTTATTGTGTATAGTCTAAGAGATTAAGAAAAGACATTAAATCAATCTACATATACATGCTTAATCATAATACATTTCAACAATTAAATTCTCTATAATCCTTAAATAAATCATTTAATCTTTTCAAAGTATTACATGATTTAAAAATATACTCAATTACCTTTTGGCATATAGGTGTCTGTGAGGATGTCTTTTATCATTTTAGTGTCTTGGAGGATGCCTTTTACCCATGAGATGACCTAGAACTAGGTGATGTACCCTAAGATAAACAAAATTAACATAAAGAGATATCAATATATAATATTAAATATAAGTTAACAGACCTAAATTTAAATGACTTACATAGATTTTATAAACAATTATAAATAAGAGGCGTGTAAAATATGATACCCCATAGCTTTCTAGGCCAAAGTGAATGGCTGAAAGTGTGACATCATAATCTAGGAAATTGGATCCCCTGGCAATTCCTATGAAACACGAAATAAATATGTGTTAGAGAGTTATTATATATTATAAAAAAAATATTTTGAAATCAAAGTATTAGATAGTTAGTATATATTATAAAAAAATATTTTGAAAACAAAGTATTATTCTATTTTTAATATAATATTTTTTTTACCTCCGATATTGAAACTACATGTATGCATGAAGTGGAAGAAGAACGATGTGGTATAATCACACTTGCTGGCATACCCTAAAAGGCATATTGTTCATGTATCAGTTTAAATGGCTCTACAAATTAAAAATTATTTACTTTTATAAGTTTTAAGTGATTAATAAACAAAATATAATAAATACAAATAATCACACCTATACCTGTTGTCCACTATAAAACTCCATATTTATCAAGTCATTTCTAAGAATTGTATCCTCTGTAGTGGTAGCATGACATCTACTCCTGCAGTGTGTACATGAATGGAATGTAGAACCATTCTCATTTGCATCGGTATCTACCACAGAACATATACATTTCCAGTTGGGATACATATGTTCGATGAACTCACTATAATCACATGGTGCATCTGATGATGAGGGAGGTTGTGCATGTGTTGGATCATCCTCTAGTCCAAAATGCTACACTAACTATGTGTCACACTGAATAATGAAATCAATCAATAATGTTGTTGCCTGAATAGTCTATAACTCCATAGAATCCTTTATCACTATTGGGACTGTGACATGAACCATGGGTTTAAAAGCTAGATAAAACCTATTTTGGGGGTTTATCACCCTCCAAAACTTTGGTCTATCCTCGACAGGGCCTCTCCCTATACCTTGGAAATTCTTCATGTCAAAGTAGGTCAACCACATGCCGAGGATAAAATCACAATATAATTTTCTCAAAAGGTACAAAGGAGCCTCAAAATTATTACACGGTGGTTAGTCAAAGACCATTTACCACCTATCACAAAAATCATTTTTCATCATAGTGTGATTAAATCAATAAATAGGAAACCTCTTTGAACTATGTGGTAAGGTCTCATTATTTTTAGGCTCGCTAAAAGGAGAACATATATCATCTTTAGTTATGAATTTTCTTTTCACCTTATCATATAACATCCAAGTAGAGTAGAATGCATAAAAACTATTCCTATATGTGCCCCATTTTGTAACTTGTCTCGATACCTACTTGGCACTATTAGGCATTGATTCTAGGGATATAGCTAGGGATGAATGATCCTCATCCTAGGAGGTATTTAACATATTCACAATCTGAGAATTTTTGGTTGTATTTTGTGATAGGTGATTTAAGAGATCCTCCTGTGTGGTTTGTACATGGTCTACTAGAGGAGCCAGAGGGTTTTGAGGATCTTGTAATTTTTTAATAAAAGCATTTTGAGACTCTATTTTAATTGTTGAGGGGTAATCTTTTGAGTCTCATTGGGTTGTTATTGTTTAGGTACTTTTTATTTTTGTGTATTTTTTTCAGGGGTAGTGTTTTGAGAGCTTGAAATAAATAGATTAAAAAATACCAAATCCATCAAACAATATGCTATTACAATCCAAAATTAAACAAAAAAAAATGCGTACCTCTGTGGCATGTGGCATGCTGAAATTTTGTTAAAAGCACTGGGAAGTTTTATCCAAGCCACAACACTATAACACTATCTATTAAAAATTCTCTATTTGTTCTTAGGTCACATCAAGGGTTTGAAATGTTGTTTTGGCCAGAAGAAAAAATGATTTTAAGTTTTACAAAATGCGATCAGGATTTATGATACTAAAAACCCAATTGCATTTTTATTCTAGTGAAAAGTCGATCAGGTTTTTTAAAACTATGCTTAGTATTCATCAAGCCATAACTTGATCAGATTATTTCAAATTTAAAAAAACCTGATTGGGTAGTTAGTTTTTTTGAATTTTTTCCTATGGTGGCCACTTTTTTGTACACCATCTTTGTGCATACACCTTGAATTCTCTTAGTTTCCTTTCTAGAACATCAACTAGTAAAATCCTAGACTTAAATTCACAAATGCAAATAAAAAATAGATAGAAAACTATGTCTCACACAAAATAAAGCACGTCTATTTTAACACACTCTTTTAGATATGAAAAAACTCAATGTAAATATTTTTCTCATCAATTCTATATCATTAACATTTCAAAAATATCAAATAGACAAGAGTGTTAAGGGATTCAATCCATGCGTTAGGTCATGTGGAGATCCAATAATGAAGATGGGCAATGAAAAGATAATCAATCCAACTTAAAACTGTAGTTATTTAAATCCTTTACATTCACCGACAATCTAGAATCCAAAAGCCCAAGAAATCAAATACAAATAGATCTCTCTCCAAACCAAGAAGAATTTCCTCAACCAAATTACTCTCCAAGATTAAAAAACTTCAAGAGAATTCACAAACTCCTCATAAAATTTTCAAACTTCCACATTACAAACATCTCAAGCATGCTCCTAAAATAATAAAAATCAAACAATTAAAAATGCCCTCAAGGAAGTTGTATATGTATGCAACCAATTCTCACTTCCAACACAAATTAAAACTAAACTTTATTAAAAGAAATATAAAGCATTATCTCACAAATATATATATATATATATATATACACACACACTCCGTCGAATATAAATATTTATTAAATAATTTATGTATCAGGTAATAGTATATCTACTAATTAGACATATAATATTCATCCACACATAAATAGGGATTAATAAATAAAACCTCATTCTATCATAACATAGTCATTAATAATTATAACAATACTTTAAATATATATTAATATTCCATTTAATCCTTTATTAATTTAATAATCATTCAGGACTATATATAGAGGGAATATAAATAATCAATAAATACCATTTAAATCAAAATAATCACACTCACCTCAAACCATACACAACCAAGTAATAGGTGGGTATGTATTTGTCACCCAGATAGTTTGACCGGTAACTCAAGATCATAATCGTTCTCCAATCAGAATGATGACAAGGATTAAGTTCAAGTTATCCTTAATGCTATCTCCCCTCTTTCATCACTAAGGTATGTAAAGGCACGCTCAGACTGGTAAAGCAAGGTGAAGTTGGTGTCTAGTACGTCCAAAACTGCATCACAAAGATGAAGCATATATACATATTTACATCTTATGGAAACCAATACAGACAATGAAGGGGATCAAGACATTTTGTGGGCCTCACAAGTGAGGAACATGACTTCATCCCTCATCATAAAAACACGTCATGGAGAAAATCATATAATATATACACATCAAACATATCCATATCCAAATCATCCTATAACATGGGTTAGTCATAATCATAATCATAATCATGAGACAATAACCATCATATAGTAAACATATAATAAATGCATTGAATATATATACACAATGTATGATCATTAGATAATCATAATCAAGAAGAGAAACATAAGGAATAATCATTTCAATTTCTTTGTATCCATCCAATGCATAAGTCATCTATCAACGCCATAATCAAGTCTTGTCCTATCAAAGCATGATAAATAGTCCATCTCAATAATCAATGTCCTGAAAATTCCTAGCCACATGTATTGAAAAAAGGAAACATCCAGAAGGATAATACAATCAAAATCAACATTTCATGTTTTACATAGATTATAGTATTAGCATTATAATCATCATGAAAGTAGGGGCATCAAAAAATTCCTTATGCTTCTTCAATTGCAATATTAGTGAAGACATTTTATTTTCAAAAAAATAATGAGACTTCAAACTAATAAATTTCTCATAAATAAACAAAGCACAATTAAAATTAGAGGCCAATATTAAAAATCACAACATATTTAAAAAAAATTATGATATTCTGAATGAAAAATTAAAATGGGAACATAATCAAATAAATGACCTATTTGATAAAATTTGAATAAATGTTAGAAACACAAAACACTTTTTTAGATATAAGAATTATAAAACATGTGTACCACAAAAATATAATATCCCCACTCTATCTAAAAGCTAAGTTACAATTCAACCTAAATAGGCATAATCAAAATGGAGTAGTAAATAAATTATTACAATAGAATAAAATTAGAGGTATCATCTAATTTTGCTAAATAATACTAAGGCATAATCAAAATGGAGTAGTAAATAAATTATTACAATAGAATAAAATTAGAGGTATCATCTAATTTTGCTAAATAATACTAGTTTGGAGTACAGAAACAATTTCAGTTTTACATCATGGAACCTCTATTTTTTTCCTTCATAATTCTATTGGATCAACCAAAACCTTAAACATTTGATGCTTGATCTCCTTGTGAGAATATGTAAATCCATCTCCGTATATATATAAAAATTGTACTCCTCTAGTACTATTGACACATATCTTCTCCCAATCAAGAAAAACATTATCTGGTTTCAAAAACTCCCATGTCAATTCCTTCAAGAACTCATTTTTTATTTTGGTGATGTTATTTTTTGCCTCTTCCTCTGAACATTCAGGATGATCATCCATATAACAAGAAATAGCTGAGGCAATCTTTCCATGGAGCCTTTCATCCTACATTAACATTGGAAATATGTTAACATTTCATGAATCATAGAAATTTATATTTATAATCTATGAAAAAAGGGAAAAGAATCGAAACCTCAAAATCATGTATATCATCGATTAGCCGAAAACACAGTCGCATGAGTTTATAAAATCTTGATTTATCAAGGTATATCTTCTCAATATCATCATCACATAAAATATGAGATGCTGATAGGACTGTATGTAACAAAATTGGTCCAAATGCTGCACTTATTTCAGCAGACTTCATGTACTCATCATAGGATGGAAAATATCTAGTTATTTTCCATTGTGCTTGCTCAAAGCAAGCATTTACAAAATCTGCCCACTAAAACACAACAACATAACATATACATGTTAAATCTATATCATAATTTTATTTCACGAATTATAAGATTAGTTCGTACAATTATTTCCTACAAGGTTCGTATAAAAATAACAAATAATGGTTTCTATTCCTAAAAACATTTTTATATAATCCTTATTAATTTTTATTTACGTACGTTTATTTTGCAAAACTATGTCGTTAATACATAAGTAAATGTAATATAAGTATATAATTTAGTATTTTTATTTTAATTATCTATTTAATCATATAAGAATCAAGCTCTATAATCTAAATTAATGAAATTCTTAAATTCATAAAAAATTACTATATGCACTAATCTTTATGCAATCTTCAATTTCTTTCTATTGTTTTCATAAGATTTCGTACTTATAAAATCTAATTCGTTACATACTATGTTTTTAAATATTCCTAAAGAGTCTTGGAGAAGTATACGTACTGCTTTTGTAACAAAAGGCATCATGTCACGCCCTTGCTTTTTAGTAGCATCACTTGTCAATTCATGAATTGTTTTGAAAACAAATTCAACACATGTCTTGAGGTTGTTTGGAATGCTTTTTATAAGAGAAACATCCCAACCCTGAACAATGACCTCTACAATACATTTGAGCTGCTCAAGTGTTCCATAGTCATCAAAAATGTCATCCACAATTGTGATAATAGCTGTGCTTTTTGCCAAAGCAATTCTGCTGCTAGAAAGTTGCAACTCATCTGTTGAACTAACTGCCCAAAAGAGAGATTCAATTGATCTCTCCCTTAGCACAATTACCGTAGAGATGCCAGAATCTTCCCACCAACTGCCATGCAAATTAAGACTTATAAAAAAATAAGAAAATAAAAAATAATTTTGTATAAAATTAATGTATTATGCAATGATTTGTCAAAGATCCAATTGCATAAATAACTCATTTCTCATCATATCAATGCTTATATGATATATGTGCATAAAATTTACTCCATATTTATATAATTAAGTCTCTATTATCATTATATAAATATATAAACTTTAATATTGAGAATAATATATAAAAACACATTCATCCTATTATTTTTATCTACTAATGTATATTTATAAAAATAAAATAAAATAATTGTTTATTAAATTTTTTAAGGACATACCATAAAACATGACATAATTATATCACTACATTCTACACTATCATAGAAAATTTTTCATCAAATAATGAACCACTACATAAACATCTATACATTTTAATGACTAATTTTATTCAAAAAAAAATTAAAATCATAATTTTTTTAATTTTTAATTTTTAATTATGCACTAAAGAATTGAATAACAAATCTTAAAATATTATAAAAAATAAAACACTTTAAATATATCTTAAGCATACCTTTCCTTACTTAAAATTTACCTTGAGATAGTTTTCATCTCCAATTTATACTTGGATTGTAATATATTAAAATCCAGTTTTGCAAGCTCCAAAATCTTTTTGTCCTTCAGCCTAAAAAAAAGAAAATCTTATAATTAATTTATAGAAGGCTTAAATTATGTCGACTTAACTACAATATTTTACTTCTACCTTTGATTGTGTAGCTCATATATTTCTATAAAATTCCGTGCCTCCCATCTAGTAAAGGTGCGAGGCCAATCATATATGAGGGCATATTCCACCTATAAAATAGGAATTAAACAAAATCAACCGAAAATTCATATTTCAGTTGGCTCTTTTACGGTATATTAGTAAGGTTACATAAGAAACATTATTTAAACTGCCTTACCTCTTTCAGGAAACTTCTCTTATCTGTATCGCCAGAATTTTGCAATAATTTTCTAAGATATACAGTGCTAAATACCCTAGCCTCTTCCATAATGGCTTCTCCAGGATAACCCACACTGGAAACTCTTAAAAGGTTGAGCGCACTTCTCATCGCGTTCTCGTCCTTACTATTATTCTCATTGTTATCATTGTTTTCTCCACATAGGATGAACTCCCCGTTACAGTGCTTGAAATTTTTCAGTGTATCTTCTCACCATACATAACATAACAATAACAAATTAATAATTATTTTTCCAAATATACATAACAATAACTAATTAATTATGTTTCTAAATATGAAAATAAAAGGTATGTTATATTTGCATGGACGTTTCGAATCACACTCCTTGATCCATCATCAGGATGCTCTCTTATTGTTCATCCTGATGATGGATCACGGAGTGTGATTGGAAACGTCGATGCAAAAATTCATAACACAATCAAATCCAGAAATTGTTAATTAGTCACTATCATGGATTGTGGAAATCTCTTCTCTTTGAGATATGTTATAATGTATTCAGTTATTTATATAAGATAATACATCATAAAGGTGAAGATAAATTATTGAATACATTGTTTGGTGGCTTCACAGATATAAATGGAATCAAAAGCATTTCTACTATTATTTATGTACCTGCAGAGACATCATAACGATGGAGTCGAAGAAGTCTGAGTCCTAAAGATGTGGCATTCAAGTTCGGGGAACCACTTTGGCACCCTAATCCAATCCCCACACTCTCATTCCAAGCTCTGTACGTCCCACAGGTTAATGAAAACTTTCATTGATAGTCCTTCCATAGTAAATTGCAATTGAAAAAAGCGTTGTAATTCCCTCTCTTTCTCCCTATATAGTAATCTAATTCTAAAGTTGTTAATCTAGAGAAATAATTTAACAGACCGGTAAACATAATGAAGAGCTTCTTTTATCTCAGCCTCAAAATATCGATCTATTCCGAGACATTGCAATGCATCAACCATCTCAAGCCGCTCGATTAGATCTGCATCTCCATCTCCACTCTGCATTTCTTTTAACAACATTTTCACTTCTTTCACCAGTGTTTCCACACGTTCGCGGTATTCGGATCCCTGAAAACAGCACAATCATCAGAGACGGAAAATATGAGAAGATCGTAGAAAGAAATAGAAAGCATTAGATGGTATTGAAGATCCTAGTTTTTTTTACCGTGTATGGTGTATCCATTGATTGGACAAAAGCATCATCCCAGAGATTGAAAGCATTAGATGGTATTGAAGAAACGTGGTTTCCTTTCAAATTGGACATCGCAGAAGTACTTCAAAATAGTTTCGCTTCAAATAAATCTGATATTTAAATGCTTAATGTTTGTGTTCAGCTCTTCAAGGATACTGCTATTTATAATGCTCTTCATACCCTTTGCCTGTTATTTGTTGTCTTGAATCTCTGGAATTTCAGTCTCGTACGCAAAATGTCAATATTCTCTATCTACACACTAATACAAAATTGACGGATCCTCGTACACAATAATATAAAATTAATGGAATCTCAAACGCAATGTTAATATTCTCTATATACACACTAATACAAAATTAACAGATTACCAACTTCGAAATTTTAGTTTGTTTTGTCAAATTCTTTGTTTCTCCGGTTCAACGAAACGTGTTTCTTTTGTTAAAATATTTTTTTTTTGGTCTCGAGTTCAACGAAACGTGTTTTGGACTTCCATGTGAGACTTGCTCTTAAGTTTTTAAACTAAATATTTGCGGAAAAACCTACGATAAGTTTAAAGTGGCGAGAAAAAGTATATAAAAATAAATAAAAAAGTTTAATAGGGCAACACAATCAACCATCAGTCGATGTCCTACTCTAAAGTTGATAGCAATTGCTAACCAACATACAATATAGGTGGACAAATATATCACTATATCTAGAAAAATTCAAATTCCTAATTTTATAATGAGATATTGATACGTGCTTTGAAAGACTTTTCATTTGACAATGAACAATAGTCATAGAAAAGGAGAAAAGAAAAAAGAAGACAATGAGTTCTGCTCTGCGAAAATTGCCGGATGCAATTCGGAGACCGTCGGTGTTGGTTGTATTCCTGGCTTTTGTTTGTTTGCCAAGGTTTTGTGATCCTCATGCCTTTTTCTTGCATAAAGCCAGAAGTTTATCAGTTTGCTTGTCAAAGTCCCTGTTAAATTTTTAAGGTCTTCAGGTCAAAATTCATGTGAAGGTACAAAACCTCTAAACCCTAAGTCTTGTTTAAATTGGCCAAAATGAGAAAAACTTTAAGATGATTGTCTTCCTTCTATTTTGGCGTTACCTTTTTGAAAATCACATAAGTCATGTGTTTTAAAGCTTTGTCGCCTAGTCGCGCAATCTAGATAACATATTCCTTTTTTCCTTGAGACTTGGCGATTAACTTATGTCGGGATGTCTTTCAATGAATTGGAATATTCCTTTTGCTTTAAGAGACTTGGCGAAGCCCTTAGTCGCGTAGTCTCCGAATGAGCAGACAGGTCAGCAGTTTATGAAAGGGCCCACAGATGAGTCGCGGTGTTGCGAGAAAAGACCAGCGGTTAGTGAAGTTTTGCGAGACTTGGCGATTTCTTTGTGTCGCGTGGTCGCTAGATTGGTCTGCAGTTAAGTAAGTAATGCAAAGTTCTTGTCGCGTAGTCTCCGGAAGGAATGGCGGTTAAGAGAAAGATGCTGAGACTTCGCGACTAACCACATGCAGTTTGAGAGATAACACAGTCGGGTTGTCGTTAGATTGAGATGCTGAGTCAGCTTTCCATTCAGCGATGTAGAGATGAGTGATGAAGGAGACACGTGTCCAAAGGTGAGTTGATTAATAAGCTTGTCGCGTAGTCTCCCAATGGAAAATGATCATTTAGCGATTAAGAGACTAGGTATAAAGACCTTTGTTGTCGCGTAGTTTCCAGAAAATCTAAGGGTATAATGAATTACTCAGTGACTTAGCAGGAGCCGTCAGATGCAAAGATTAAAAGATCCTACGGCGGTCACGAAGTCTCTGAATGAAAGGTCCTAAAGGAAAAGGTACTCGCGACTTAGAGATAAGGGTATGTTACGTAGTCTCCAGACGAGTCGAAGGGTAAAATGCTTGTCGCATTGTCTCTAAAAGATTTGACACTTAACATGGGTATTCAGCGATTAAGCGACTAAGGGTAGTCGCGGGATCTCATAAAGGAAAATAAACATTCAGTGACTGGGAGATAACTGTAAAAGCTAAAGATGACTGTTAGTCGCAGAGTCTCCAAGCAAAATATGAGTTACCAAGTAAAATATGAGTTAAATTTTTCATCTAGCGACTTTGATTTACACAGTCGCATGATCGCCAGAAAGTAACTATGGTTAACCAAGATGGGGAAAGTAATGTAGTCGCTAGATCTCGAGAAGAATCAGGAGTTAAAGACTTGGGTCAGCGACAAGGAAATTATATATAGTCGCGTAGTCGCTAGATATGAAAAATGATAGAAGGCGGTAGTTGCTGACATGATAAGGTGAAAGATTTGGCGTCCAATGAGAATCCAGAGGATTGATTGCTGAATGAAAAGGGTAGCTGAGATGTCTGATAGAGAACAAATCATGCAAAGACATGTCATCTCTTTCAAATTTTATAAAGGTTTTTCTAAAGGTACAGATATATCAATTTGATTTCCTGTCACACTCATGGGCTACGGCTATGTTTTTCAATTAATTCCACAGCACATTGAATTGAAGATTGAATTGATGATTTTTTAAATGATGAGCCATGTACTTGAAACAGTTACCATAAAGAATTGATTGAACACTCATCTTAAACTTATCTTGCATTCAAAATTATAGAGCGAAGAAGTGCTAGGGTTTCTGAATTGAGAGAAGAAATTAGATAAGTTGCAGAATCCTCAATTGATTAACAAGTTTAAAATTGCTGGGCACAGTGCACAGAGAAGAGAAGTGAGTCCTGAGAGAAGATTTGTTTCAATATCGGTAAAGAAAATATGATTCAAACAAGGAAAACATGAGTAAAGCAGTCAGTGTACCTTCTACCAGTGGGAGAAGTGAAGAGCTAGATGAAGAGGCTAAGGGGAAACATAATTACTCTGATGAATTCCTCAGATTGCTTCCAGGTTCAACTCAGAACAAGAGGGAAAATGCTAATGTGCTTACAGATGATTACTGCGACATTAGGGATGCTGATACTCTAGGATCAACAGGTTTTTCCCTCTTTAACTACTTCTATAAAAATTCCGATAAAGCCATCCCAGTATCAAACCCTTGGACCTGTGGTTTGGCTAGGTTAATTGTTCTGTAATGCCCAAAATAATCTAGGCAAAAACACAACTAATTTTTTTTTTGTTTTAATTATACAACTATTACGACAACAAAATGAATTTACTAACAAGTTTCAAAATCAAGCCTAATGATGCGAAGCCC
>MU225256.1:9319632-9336594 GCA_018584345.1 Thuja plicata | reverse complement strand
ATATAAGTTGGTTAGAAAGGTCAAAAAATATTATGGCTGATTTTTTAGCAAATGTTGCTTTAAAAAATGATGATTTGACCTTACATGGGGTGTCAATACTAGAAGTCAAAACAAGACCAGTTGTTCCTGACAACATATACAACTGGCAGGTATTCCAGGATGATCAAGATATTTTGAGGTTCATGCAATGTTTAGACCATTATGAGAACCAGAGTATAGATTGTAGTTCCTTATTGGAACATGATGATGGAAAAGACTACATCTGTGGAAATGAAGTTGTCCAATTAAGTTCTAATCAGATTCCTAAGGGTTTGATTGAGCTTGAAGCATTGTTTGTTAGTTAGCAAAATGATTCATCAAAATTGAGCAATGCTAAGATTGAGGATTTGGAAGAAATAAATTTAGGATCAGAAAGAAGTCCTTAGATAGTTTACATTGGAAAAGGTCTAGAATCTCATATAAAGATAAATCTAATTAAATTACTAAGAAAATATAAACATGTTTTTGCTTGGTCATATGAGGACTTGAAAGCATATAGAGAAGACCTTTTTCAACATGAAATCCCATTGAAACCAGAGGTAAAACCATTTAGGCAGAAACAGAGGCCTATTAACCCCTTGTTGGCTCCTAAAATGCAACAAGAATTGATGAAACTCAAGGATGCTAGGATAATCCAGCCCATCAGACATTCAACTTGGGTATCAAATTTAGTGCCAGTTAGGAAGAAAAATTGTGATATCAGACTATGTGTGGATTTCAGGAATCTGAATGTTGCTTCATTCAAAGATAATTATTCATTACCCAACATGGAAGCAATGTTGCACAAAATGACTGGTTGTGAGTTGTTGTCTATGATGGATGGTTTCTCAGGTTATAACCAGGTCTTAGTTAAAGAGTCCGAGCAGTATAAAAATACATTCACTACTCCATGGGGGACTTATGTGTATATCAGAATGCCTTTTGGATTAATAAATGTAGGGGAAACTTTTCAGAGGGCTATGGATGTTGCTTTCAAAGAATTCATAGATCTATTCATGGTTATTTATCAAGATGACTTGACCGCATATTCTAAAAGGGCTATTGATCACTGTGATCACTTGGGCAAGATTTTTAATAAAGCATTGGAATATGGTGTTTCACTAAATCCCAAGAAATGTCATTTTGTAGTCAAAGAAGGGAAGTTGCTTGGACATATAGTGTCTAGAGAAGGGGTAAGAATAGACCCTGAGAGAGTAGAAGCAATTCAAAAGCTAATTGTTCTAAAGAATTTAAAAGGTGTGCAATCTTTCTTAGGAAAGATTAACTTTGTTAGAAGATTTATAGTAAATTTTGCAAAAATTGTGAAACCCATTGTCAAACTACTAAAAAAGGATGCTAAGTTTATCTGGAATGATGAAGCTCAGCAAGCATTTGACAAGATAAAGGAAGTAGTACAGCAAGCTCCAGTGTTGAAGTCTCCAGATTATACTAGACCTTTTTCTTTATTTTCATTTGCATCATTCCATACAATTGCTTCCATTCTGCTTCAAAAGGATCAACAAGGATTTGAACACCCTATAGCTTTTTACAGTAGATCCTTGCAAGTTGCAGAGCTCAACTATGAAATAATGGAAAAATAGGCTTATGCATTGGTAAAAGCTATGAAATCTTTTAGGCCTTACCTGGTTTGTGCTAAGGTACAGGCCTATGTTCCTCATTCAGCAGTAAAGGATATCCTTACATAGTCAGAGGTAACTGGTAAAAGGTGTAAGTGGATCACTAGGATTCAAGAATTCAACCTTGAGATCAATATTACCAAGTTGATAAGAGGAAAATGCTTGGCAAAGCTTATGACAGAAGAGAACCTAGATTTAGTACAGATGAATTAGACAGGAATGCAAGACCAAGCCATTACTAGTATAGAAAGGGAACCATACTATGTAGATATTGTTTTCTTTCTCAAGAATGCTAAATCTCCTGATCATTTATCTGAAAATCTGAAAAGGAGTCTGAAATTGCAAACTCAGAGGTATACTTTAATCTAGGGTGACTTGTTTTGGAAAGACAAGAATGGTGTATTATTGTTATGCCTTGACAGATATCAAGCTGAGAAAGTTTTAAATGAGATGCATGAAGGAGAGTGTGGAGGTCACTTCTCTGCTAAAACTACTGCCCATAAGATTTTAAGGGCAGGGTATTATTGGCTTGCTTTGTTCAAAGACACTTATATATATGTCAAGAAGTGTGAACCATGTCAAAGGTTTTCCAATAAACTAAAATTTGCAGGTGCTCTTTTGCTGAATCTAGTGAGTAGTGAAGCACCTTTTGCTATGTGGGGGATTGACTTTATTGGTGAATTTTAGGATAAATCTAGTGGTGGACATAGTTGGATATTGGTTGCCACAGATTACTTTACTAAGTGGATTGAAGCTATCCCTACAAGGAAAGCAATAAGCAAGGCGGTTACTGAGTTTCTCATGGATAATATTATAACCAGATTTGGTGTGCCTTTTAAGTTAGTGATGGACAATGCCATGAGTTTTAGATCAGAAGAGATGACAAGTTTCTGTGACAGGTATGGGATTACAATATCATACTCATACACATATCACCCATAGGCTAATGGACAAGCTGAGTCTAGCAATAAAAGTATATTGAAGATACTAAAGAGAACTCTGGAACAAAATAAGAGAACATGGCACACAAAATTGAAATTAGCTCTTTGGGCTGATAGGATAAAACTCAAAAAGGCAATTGGTAAATTTCCTTTTGAACTGGTATATGGTCTACAAGAAAGGTTACCAATTAACAATCTTTTACCAATATGCCAATTTATACAGGAAGAATAATTAGATGTCTCTGACAGTATGCAAGATAGAATGATACAGCTGATTGAATTGGATGAAGCAAGGAGAAGTAATCAGAAAGAAAACATAAAGTTACAACAAAAGATGAAGTATTTGTTTGACAAGAGGGCTACTGAGAGAAAATTCTAGGCTAGTGACTTAGTTCTCCAATGGAATGCAAGAGTAGAAGACAAAGGTAAGCATAAGAAATTTGAGTCTTTGTGGTTAGGATCTTTTGTTGTTTCAAAGATTTTTGGAAATGACTCATATTTATTGAAGAATATGGAGGGAGAAAGTTTTGAGCTGCCTGTGCATGGGCAATTCTTGAAGCCTTTCTTTAAGTAAAAATCAAACCAATGCACAAGTGAATATGTATCATATTGTAAATCTTTCCCTTTTTGTCTGTAAGTTCTGTAAATATGTTCCTTTCTTCTTTAGGGTGTTTCTGCTCCATTTTTTGAAGAGGTCTGCAACCAGAGTTTCTGTGGTTCTTTGCCATAAACTATGGGTAGTCAATCCTTAGGTAGAGCCATTGTTGGTTGTATTCCTGGTTTTTGTTTGTTTGCTAAGGTTTTGTGATCCTCATGCCTTTTTCTTGCATAAAGCCAGAAGTTTATCAGTTTCCTTGTCAAAGTCCCTGTTAAATTTTTAAGGTCTTCAGGTCAAAATTCATGTGAAGGTACAAAACCTCTAAACCCTAAGTCTTGTTTAAATAGGCCAAAATGAGAAAAACTTTAAGATGATTGTCTTCCTTCTATTTTGGCATTACCTTTTTGAAAATCACTTAAGTCATGTGTTTTAAAGCTTGGTCGCCTAGTCGCGCAATCCGGATAGCATATTCCTTTTTTTCCTTGAGACTTGACGATTAGCTTATGTCGGGATGTCTCTCAATGAATTGGAATATTCCTTTTGCTTTAAGAGACTTGGCAAAGCCCTTCAGTCACGTAGTCTCCAAATGAGTAGACAGGTTAGCAGTTTATGAAAGGGCCCCTAGATGAGTCACGGTGTCGCGAGAAAAGACCAGCGGTTAGTGAAGTTTTGCGAGACTTGGCAATTTATTTGTGTCGCGTGGTCACTAGATTGGTCTACAGTTAAGTAAGTAATGCAAAGTTCATGTCGTGTAGTCTCTGAAAGGAATGGAAGTTAAGAGAAAGATGCTGAGATTTTGGGACTAACCACATGCAGTTTGAGAGATAACACAGTCGGGTTGTCACCGAAATGAGATGTTGAGTAATCTTTCCATTCAGTGATGTAGAGACGAATGATGAAGGAGACACGTGTCCAAAGGTGAGTTGATTAATAAGCTTTTCGTGTAGTCTCCCAATGGAAAAAGATCATTCAGCGATTAAGAGACTAGGTATAAAGACCTTTGTTGTTGCGTAATCTCAAGAAAATCTAAGGGTATAATGATTTACTCAGTGACTTAGTAGGAACCATCAGATGCAATGATTAAAAGAGCCTACAGTGGTCGTGAAGTCTCTGAATGAAAGGTTCTAAAGGAAAAGGTACTTGTGACTTAGAGATAAGGGTATGTCACGTAGTCTCCAAATGAGCTGAAGGGTAAAATGCTTGTCGCATTGTCTCTAAAAGATTTGACACTTAACATGGGTATTCAGTGATTAAGTGACTAAGGGTAGTCGCAAGATCTCATAAAGGAAAATAAACATTCAACAACTGGGAGATAGCTGTAAAAGCTAAAGATGACTGTTAGTCACGGAGTCTCCAAGTAAAATATGAGTTAAATTTTTCATCTAGCGACTTTGATTTACACAGTCGCGTGATCGCCATAAAGTAACTATCATTAACCAAGATGGGGAAAGTAATGTAGTCGCTAGATCTCCAAAAGAATCAGGAGTTAAAGACTTGGGTCAGCGATAAGGAGATTATACACAGTCGCGTAGTCGCTAGATATGAAAAATGATAAAAGGCGGCAGTTGTTGACATGACAAGGTGAAAGATTTGGCGTCCAATGAGAATCCAGAGGATTGATTGCTGAATGAAAAGGGTAGCTGAGATGTCTAACAAAGAACCAATCATGCAAAGACATGTCATCTCTTTCAAATTTTATAAAGGTTTTTCTAAAGATACAGATATATGAATTTGATTTCCTATGACACTCATGGGCTACGGCTAGGTTTTTAAATTAATTCCACAACATGCTAAATTGAAGACTGAATTGATGATTTTTCAAATGATGAGCCGTGTAATTGAAATAGTTACCATAAAGAATTGATTGAACACTCATTTTAAACTTATCTTGCTTTCAGAATTATAGAGCAAAGAAGTGCTGGGGTTTCTGAATTGAGAGAAGAAATTAGATAAGTTGCAGAATCGTCAATTGATTAACAAGTTTTAAATTGCTGGGCATAGTGCACAAAGAAGAGAAGTGAGTCGTGAGAGAAGATTTGTTTCAATATCAGTAAAGAAAATTAGATTCAAACAAGGCAAACATGAGTAAAGTAGTTAGTGTAGCTTCTACCAGTGGGAGAAGTGAAGAGCTAGATGAAGAGGCTAAGGGGAAACAAAATTACTTTGATGAATTCCTCAGATTGCTTCCAGGTTCAACTTAGAACAAGAGGGAAAATGCTAATGTTCTTACAGATGATTACTATGAAATTAGGGATGCTGATACTCCAGGATCAACAGGTCTTTCCCTCTTTAACTACTTCTATAAAAATTCTAATAAAGCCATCCCAGTATCAAACGCTTGGACCTATGGTTTGGCTAGGTTAATTGTTCCTGATGTATACATAGATGTAGATTTGTTCTTAGGCCTCACCAGTAATTATGATCCCTTGTCTAAAACTATTAAGAGGAATGATGGCACTGCCCTGCTCATCCTAAATAGAAATTCATTTATGCAAGCTTTTGGCTTGTATAGTACTATTTCTACCAAAATTGACATTACTAAGCAAGAGGAAAGGTACAAGTTGAAGCCTGGTATTTCTAGGGGACTATTACAGAAACACATGCTCAAGGAGATAAAAAACCATCTTTCTCCTATGTTTGGGACAGCCCCGTATTACTTAAGGGACCTACATTTCTATATTAAGTACGTCGCCTATGCCCTGTGTAGAGTGCTAGGGATAGATGGGGATGCTGAGAAGATTAATGTCGGGATATTAATGATGGTGCTGGATTTATAGGAGGTGAATTCTAGCACCAGCTATGACTATATGCAATATATTATTGACAAGATGCACGAGGGATCCTAAGGAGAAAGAACCCAAGTTCTTCCATTACTCCATCCTCATGCATCTGCTGTTATATTTTAATTTTGTGATCATGAATGTAAACAATTTGGCCCCTCAGAGGATTTTTCAGGGTGGACCTAATCCCATTCAGTTTTGGGTAAAGGTCTGGAACTATACATCTAGGAATTGTGATTACTGTGCATTCCAGAATTGGATTTTATATCCAATAGTACAGAGCATGGGCATCAGCAGGACAAGACTCCCAATTAAGGTTATGCAATTACTAAGGTCTAATGAATATTTGGATAAATGGGAGGGAGACCATAATTGGGAAGATTTCTTCCTTGAAGAGAATTATACCATAATAAGGGTATATGGATTTATACATCCACCTCATATCTTGCCTTACCATGTGTCAACAAGAGTGGCTACCATGGAATTTATATGGAAATTATTACTCATAGATAATGAGCACTTTGCATCACACACGAAGGGGACCGTAACCCCTAGACAGTTCATAATTTCCAATTTTACTATTGACAAAGTTGCCATCGACTCAGTCAGCCAGTGGTTGGAAAGTTGCAGAATGGGGGCAGCTTCATATAGATACATTGATCCTAAAGGTTTCATGGCAGGAGTCAAAAAATTATATACCCCCACAATCCCTAATACAAATGTCCATTGTGAGTGTATTGAAGAGGATGCAACAAGAAACATTCTTGACGAGGATGAGATCAAGACAAGGAGATCAAGGATTCAGGAATTGCTGAACCTTGAAAGACAAATCAAAAGAAATGGGTTAGATTTTGGAGGTTTCTACCCTGATTTGTCATATTTTAACAAAATAAAATCCATGATTGACAAATTTTATGTGCTTTGTGAGCAACTGGATAATGTTCTAGATAAGAAAGGACCTCAAGAGCTTGAGTATTCAGAATTAGAATATGAGAGTGATAGTGAAGGGGATTATGCCCGTCCACCCCAATATGATCAGCCTCAACAAGATGTTGTAGAGATACCACAGTTACAGAGTGTAGAGGGCCACATTATTGATTTAACAGAGGCCACACAACCTGATGATACAAAGGAGCCTTCTGCCAAAAGGCAAAAAATGGAAATAGGCCAGCCTTTAGTTGAGAGGCAAGAAAAGAAAAGGGATAAGGCAAGTGCCCTAGTTCCTGGAAATAGGTTATATGACCATAACCTAAGAAAATTGATTAGGCAAGGAAAGAAAAAATAGCCTGATATGGAGGAGAATGTTGAATTGCCTCTTAAGGCTTGTATTGATGAAAGGCTGATACATCAACAACAATTTTTGAATGGTGATAACTTTATCAAGACTGAGGAGTTTAAAGACTTCTTGAGATGGTACAAAAAGGAGCAAGTAAGAGCTCAACTAAATGTTGATGGAGAAGAGATAGTGACAAATGAGGCCCTAATGACCCTACAATCTTATGACTTGAACAATGAGGATATCTCACTTGAGGATGCCAGAAAATGGTACTGAGCAGTGGCATGTTTCTTGCTAAGGGTTGGGACTTGGTATCTGCTTTCATAATTGATCAGATAAGAAAGAAGCCTGACCTGAAGATGGCCAGTGAGGTGCAAATGGGAGATATGATGAAGGGATTTGGATACAACCCACAATATCAAGCTTTTGAAATGTGGAGCCTTTGCCCAAAGGATCAGAAGCCTCAATTGGTAAATATCTAAGAAAACATGGCAGGCAACCAAATGGTGTGGACAATGCAAAATACAGGGGATTTGGAAATATCCCAGATCATGACACATTGGGCACACTTAAATGAGGATAAGACTAAGTAGCTGTCTGATAAGTGTAGCACATTGATAGAAGAGACTAGTACATTGGCCAAAGACTAAGAAATGTGCCACATTAAAATACACTAGTAAGCTCAGGTGATTAAAATATTAATGAAAGAATTAGAGGAAAAGCCTGAGGTGGTGTATGTACCTCCACCACAACCTTTGAAAATTGAAGATAAGGCAAAATCAGAAGAAGTGGTTGAAAAGGAGGATGTAGGGGAGAAGAAAATTGAAATTGCTTTGACTGCATTACGAGGCATTTTACAGCATAGGATTGATGTATTGAAGGATAAGACAGATGTCATCCTCAATACCTACAAAAAGTTTCCCACCCTACATGCAGAAATAACCGGGTATCTCACTATTTTGAATTCCTATTTTTTCAAATGGTCTTCTAGGGTGCAACTATTTGAGAAGCTTGCCTTTTTGCAGCCCCTAAAATCAGATTTACCTGAGGTAGTGACAAAAGTAGGAGATGAAATTAAAAAGTTAAATGTGGCCTTATTGTTCTTCAAAGGCAAGTTGAACCAAGTAGAACTCAAATTGAGCATGTTTGCCTCAGATTTCAATAGATTTGTCCCTACCCTTAGAGGGGAAGATGATCAGATAAAAGCCTTGGAGGTCTGGAGAAGTGAGTTTGACAACAAGATGCCTAGTGATGAGGCATTTATTTTGGGTTCAGATTTGGACATTGAAGGATTCAACAAGATATTAGATGAAGCATTTAAGGCTAAGACTAATATTAATAAATTTTTAATGGATGTTAAGAGCATCAGTGATGTTAGGTGGGAGAGACAAATGGCACAAGTACAAAGTACCCAAGACTTCAAGTGGCCAATAGATGATGAGGTGATAGCATGGGACCTGATGACTAGGCCCAAGAAAAAGAAGCCGATGGTCGAGGAGGAAATTTTGGATGACGAATGAAGATCAATACGTGATGCCTGATCATTGAGCACAGGGAAGGTAGTTATTACAAAAGTTAAGTAGGTGAGCCTGTAAGGGCGGTCACTTGAATTTGACATAAATATTAGCAGCTACCCTGAATACTATCAGAAAAAGGCGCCAAATTTCATCGAAAGGACAAATAATATCAGATTTCATCCTCTGATTTTGTTTTTCTACCGCTTCTGCTTTCTTCTTTTTTGAATTTTCTATTCTTTTAGGGTTAGGTTTTCTAAAACCATCCGAAGCTTGTTGCATCCCAACAAAAAAGGGATTCCAAGATGGTTAAGGACCTATATATAGCCAAAAAGTTGTAATATAAAAGGGAGATGAAATATAATTGAAGACAGACTTTTAGATTTCAGTCTATGTGTTTTGAGCTTTTAGCCTTTATATGTACTTAAAGCAGAGTATACATGAATAAAAATACAGTGCAATTTTATTCTACATCATTGTTGTCTCTTTGATTATTGTATGCACTCTTTTATGTTTGATCTATAAGGCATGTTAAACATATTGGCTATAAGGTAGCTATTTAATTATTTGCAAGTTTCTTCTAAGGGGAGAATTAAACTTTGTGAGTAGTTTTAGAGAGTACTGTAGTAATTAAGGATTTGATACAATATTGTAGAAGTGACAGGATAAGTTTGCAAGGAATTTTATCTGAGTTGTATGTAGGTTGTAAGGCATCCTACAGTATTCATGTTCATATATCTCTGTGGATTTACATCTTTTGACTCTATTTCCCAAGGATAGGCACTGGTCTAGAGTTTGTCAAGTAATTCATCAACATCCAAGCATTGAAAAACTATTTAAATCAAATCACTTTCAAAATATTTTATAGAATTAATTGTACTCTTAAGGATTACAGTTGAATTTTGTTGATTCTTTAGAGAATGAATCATTAGGTTAGCCCTCCTGAAATCAAAAGGAAGAAGGATGAAAGTCCTTGTCTCATTGGTTCATGTTATAAAAACCATAGCCTGGCTCATAACACTCTGTTTCAAATTAATCATTGCAATCTCTAAAGCGTGTTATAAGTTGTTACAGTGAGGTTTTTGGTGCTTAACTAGTGAATGAAATAATCCACCAAATACATAGGCTGAAGTATCAGTAATCTTTAATAGGTAATACCTGCCTAAGTCTGTGGAGCTCAAAAATGAAGGAGGTGATAATAGGTATCCCCAGTGTTATCAAATACCTCAGCAATTAGCCTTTCTCTTGCCTAAAAGAGGTTGCATTCAATTATATATGGTATACTATCATCATTAGGTAAGTTTTGCAAGAAAAAGTGCTAACAGCCAGAATCAGCAACCACGAACCCCAAGGAAACTCTGACATGCCCTGTTGGATGCATTGGAATCGACGCCGCTCTACCCATGCTCGCCTCAAATGCCAGGTGTGAATTTTCCTTTACTTCTATTTGTAAGTTGCCTTCATCTGCATCTCCTCCCTACCCTTCATTAGGAACAGTACCCTCGGCATTAAATTCCCCATTAATGGTAACCCTACCCTCTGACATGCTGGTTTTAACATCATCTTCCAAATCTAAAAAAACACATTCTGATAAACCTAAATTTTTTTTGGAAGCCATTGCCCCTGCCGTCATTTCCTCCAATGCCAGATTCAACCCTTCCAATGAAGCTAAAGAACCTGGTAAGCAATCTGGCCCTACCACACAATCTTTCAGCATTTCTCCAAATTTGGATATGTTGGTAGAAATTAGAAATGAAAAAACCAGACTTAAGAACTCTACAATTTTTTTTGTGGCTGTAGAAGTAGATAAATTCCCTCCTCAAAAATTCCTAGATGATTGGTTCCATAATGACTGGAACCTCAAACTCGGCTTCCACAACTCATTCTGTAGACAGATACAGAAGGGTTTGTTTGTTATATTCTTTAATAATCAGGAATCGTAGGCTGCGATACTCAAAAGGCAATATTGGACTGTAGGTAATACCTCCTTTCATGCCCTAGCTTGGACTCTAGAAGCTATCCACAAAGAAGTCTTAGCCCTTTCAGCCCCAAGATGGATTCTGGTTAAAAACATCCCTTTGTTTCTGTGGTGATTTCTTCCCCATATTGTAGAACCAATTGGTAAATTTATTAGGATGGATGATACTGTTCATTTGGTTCCACATATGGATGCCCGTGTGCTGATTTCATTTTACCCAGGTAGAGAAATTCCTAAAGATTTCATGATAAATGTTGACAAGGAATCATTTTCCTACCCTATTGAGATACTTGGTGGGCTTAATGCTTGTTTCATGTGCAGAAAGAAGGGTCACCTCCATAAGGATTGTCCTATCATAAAAAAAACCCTATTGCAAACAGAAATGTTGATCATAATTTGACCACCAACATGTCGATTCCCAACAGTGAAAAGTCTGACAGCCTCCCAACCCCTTTGACCTCCCCTGTATTTGATCCCTCTATGTCCAAGCCTTCATTTTCCCCTCCTTTCCCACCCCCACCTCCCAAACTTGAGTCTGAACCTAATGATGACTTCCTTTCAGTTTCCAAAAAAAGAAAGAAAGGGACTAGGAAACCTTTTCCTCCAACTGATGAATGTACCCAGATGATGGCTCCTTCTCACAAATCGGTCATTGCTCCCTATCCATCAGCCTTGGTGATTGCTTCTTCCTCGATACCAGCATGTGTGGAACACAACAGTGTGGATTCCATCCTGAAGCCCTTCAAAGAAATCTCTGATGAATTTGTTGTCAAAGTCATCCCAGCCAATACTAAGTACAATTTGAATCTTATCTGCTCGCCTAACCCATTTACAAAACTTGATATTGCATCACAGCTACTCTCAGATGATGACCCTGACCCCATCGATGACATCCCATCCTCTAAACATAGAGGTAGACCGTTAGGATAAAAAAATAATATCTCCTCGGTCAAAAAGACTGGTGGGAATCCCAACTCGGCCATGGTGCCCTATGACATCTCCGTAGGGAGTAAAGGTGCTTCCCCACCTAAATTTTCCTCATGAATTGTACATCTTGGAACATAAGAGGACTTGAGTCCCCTGATAGAAAACATATCATTAAGCGTTTCCTTGAATCTAATCAACCTATCTATTTCCTTTTCCTTCAAGAGATTAAAGCAACCGACTTCACTCTTGAGACCAACCTTAATTTTATTTGGAAGGATGCGATTAAATTCTGTACTCAACACCCTAAGGGTAGAGGTGGCATTACTATAATTATTAACCCTAAATGGGAAAGGGCTGTCATGGATAGTGCTATTTCCCCTGCAACAGAGCTCTATGGATTAGTTTTAAAATTAACAATGAGGATTTTGGCATCTGTTCTGTCTATGCCTCTAATTACTGCATCGAGAGGTCTCGGCTATGGGATTGGCTAGAATCTCTACCTGACATACCATGGATCATTGGTGGTGACTTCAATATGATTGAGTTCCAGGAGGATAAGCTTGGTGGCCTACCCTTTAGTTGGAAAGCCATTGAGATGCCATTCTGGGTTAAACTTAAACATAATAGAAATCTTTTTGACCCACTGGCTGGATCTAAGAACTCCAGTCTTGATCTGTGGCATACATGGTGTAATTTTCAAAAAGGGCAAGCTCGAATCTACTCAAGACTTGATAGATTTTATGTCAACAAAAATTTCTTCACGGTGCTTCCTGATGGCAATGGTAATTTTGTTAGAACTACTCCCACTACTCTTTCTGATCATCACCCGATCTCTTTTTGTGTTAAGCCTATCAACTCCACATTGCGTACCATCCCCCCCACCTCTAAATTTCTGCTCAACACCTCTCTACTTCAGGATGAAGACATTCTTGTGGCCATTAACCTCATTCGTAACTACAACAAATTTCATGTCCCTATTAAATCCCACCTGGAACTCTGGGACAAAAACATTGTTGCGTGGCAAACACTCTTGAAGACCCTTTGTAAAAAAAGGGCAAAATACTTTAGGTACACTGAGAAGCTCCTCTGTGAGAAGCTCTTGGAAACTAAAAATAGAGTTCAAACCAACCCCTAGGATAATTCCCTTTTTACCCAGCTATCGAGTATTAGAGATACTCTTAGACAGCACTAGCAAACCAAGATTAGAGGGGCTCAAATTCATTCCTGGGCTCATTCGCTGATTGCGGGGGACAGGGGATCCAAGGTTTTCTTTAATCTTATTAAAAATAAATAGGCTAATGAATCTATTGATAGAATTATCTCTGAGGATCAAGAAATTACTGACATTAAGGGAATCAAACATGCTTTTTCCACCTTCTACAAGAACTTGTTCACCTCCGAGGACACTGAGGAAGCTAACAGGATTAGGAATCAATGTATACCTCTCATCCCTAATAAAACATCCAGTATTGATGCCTCTTTACTTAGTAAAGAACTATCGATTGAGGAAATTAAAAATGCAATTAATAGTCTGAAAGAGGATAAAGCTCCGGGGCCCGATGGGCTGCCTGTGGAGTTTTACAAAGCCAACAATGAATGGGTCTCCAAGGACCTGCATGATGTTTACTTGGAAGCCCTTGAAATTGGTACACTAGGTAAATACATTAATTGTGGTATCATTAAACTTCTTCCTAAAGATGGGGATAAGGCCTTACTCAAAAACTGGTGCCCCATCACTCTCCTTAATGTTTCTTATAAAATTCTTGCTAAAATCTTGGCCATCAGAATTGAGAAGATTCTCTCTAAATTTGTCTGCCCAACCCAGACTAGCTTTATAAAAGGAAGATATATACTAGAAAATCTTATTACTAGCTGGGAAGCCCTGAATTGGGCTAAAAATTCCAATCAAAATGCTGCTATGTTCCTCTTGGATTTTGAAAAAGATTATGACAGGGTTGAATGGAAATTCATTTCCATGATGCTACATGCATTCGGCTTCCCTAGCATATTTTGTAAAGCTATTAATGTCCTTCTTACTAATGCCTGTGCTCAAATTGATGTTAACGACTCTCTTTCAGAGACTTTTCCCCTCTCCCACTCCATTAGACAAGGTTTCCCATTAGCCCCCTCCCTCTTTGCTATTGCTACTGATGCGCTGTATTATATCCTTAGAGATGATAAAATTTCTAGACCTATGGTTGGCATCTCTTTACCTAATGGAGAGGAGTTGATCAACTGTCAATTTTCTGATGATACGGCCTTGTTCCATGAATCTTCAGAAAGTAACTTTGAAGCTATGCTCGAGAAACTCAAGATCTTCTGTACCATATCTAGAGCTCGACTTTCTCAGTCCAAATCCATATGTCTTGGGTGGTAGGATCAACCCCCTAATTGGTTCAATAAATTTAACTTTCAATGGGGAGGGCCTCACACCATTGTTAGATATTTGGGTATTCCTTTCTCTGTTGATCCTTCTACCAAGGACATGTGGCTTTGGGTCAAAGGTAAAATTTCAAAAAGTTGAAAAAATGGCACAATAGATCACTATCCTTGGCTGGTAGAGTTCAAGTTTGCCAAAAAATCTTATCATCCTATAGTATCTATTATGCTTCTGCCTGGTTGTTTAGTGATTACCAAATCCTTGAAATCCAAAAAGAAATTAGGAAGTATCTTTGGTCAGATGGCAAAGGCAATCGAAAGACCCATGCTGTTAGGTGGGATTGGTTTCATACTGACAAACTGCTGGGAGGTATGGGGTTAAAGGACCTTAAAACCATGGGGATTGCCTTAGCCTCCAAATGGATCTTTCACTCTCTATCTGGGGATGATCCTTGGAAAGTGCTTATTAGAAGCAACATTGAAAGAGGGCATCCTAAGAATGCTAAGGACTCAAAATGCCTCCCCTTCTCTGACTTAATTTTAGGGACATTTTCGGTGGTGGTTCAGGGTTTGACTATCTTCAAGTCCATATGGAAGGCCTAGAACAATGTCAAAATGTTTGTTACTAATAAGAATTTTCATGATGATAATCAGTTATTTGGTGAGAGGTCCATTTGGTGGAACTTGCAACACTATGGTAAACCTCTTGCTCAGACTAAGGGTTTCTCTGCTAAACTTTAGCACAAGATGGGTATTTCCCAATTCATTGATCTATTTGAAGATGATAGGTTAATTAGTTGGGAAATGCTTAAGTCCATATTTAACATCCCTACTTCCTAGAAAAAGACCTATAACATGGTTGTGAGTGCTTGTAGGAATCTGCCTACCTGTTTCCATATTGACTCAGACAAACTCCTCAAAGTTAAATGGCCTGATGGCTCTAAAATGAATAAACTTAAAGCCAAGGGCATATACAGAGTGATTAGCCAAAATGATTCTATCCTTGAGCATATCAATAAAATCTGGTACTCTAATCTTGATCCCTCGGATTGGAAGAAGATTTTTGGTAGATTTTGGAAGTCCCCTATTGAACCAAAAATTAAATATTTTAAGTGGCTCTTAATTTTGGACAGACTCCCTATTTGACATGACTTCTCCTTTGCACAAAACTATATTTTTTGTGTCTCCCCTGAATCTGGTAGACATATCTTTCTCGACTGCAGATTTGCCAAAGAAATTTGGTGTATGTTTGATATTTTCATTCCTTATGATGTTAATATATTTGAGATTGTTTTTGGTCATATTAATGGTATTAATAAAGAGCTTAACTTGTTCTGGCAGATACTATCTTCTAATATTCTGTGGCAGCTCTGGAAGTGCAGGAATGAGGAAAGATTTCAAGGTAGTACCAGGGTGCTTACTGAGCCTTTCATAAGTCTCACATACTTCAAATTTTTTTTGCAGATTCAGATCACAATGAGGGTTAAGAAGGACAAATTCAAGAGACTGCTAAAGAGTGGTCATGCCACTTTCTTCACATACGAGGTTAAGGATGCTCATGCCTGGAGGAAACATATTGACAACCTACACTTATTTGAAAGAACCATTAAAGACTTCAACTGGGATCTCAAAAAGAACAACAAGCTGGCCTTGGATAATATGATCCTTCTCTTGCACTAGGTTCAAAAGAAGAAGAATATCGTCTGGATGGAGGGTACCAAGGGCTAGACTGCCTGGATTGATGAATATAATAATTTCCTAGCTTAAGTTTTATTTCTGTCTATGTTTGGATGTCCATATTTACTGTTTAAACTTGATACTCTCGTGTGAGGCCCTACCTCTGTTATTTTTCCTTAAATTGTGAACCTCTTCGTGATGTAAATTCTCATTTTGATTACATTATACTTAATACAAAAAAAATAGTCATAGAAAATGTTTGAACCTCACTTTCAAATGAGAGAGAGGGTGGAGATCACATTCCCTTTGAACCACAAGCAATAAATTAATGAGATGGAGTTTTGAAATATGGATCCTTGAAGAGAAAAAAGGGCAATCAATAGGAGGCCCAACAACCAAACATTGAAGAGATAATTTAAGATTAGTAATAGTTGTTGGAATGTCATGATCATGACCCAACTCAACAATAAGATCCTCTAAATATGTGTCAACCATAGAAACTAAAACAATGAGAAATTCATGATTAGCATTCTTTCAAAGAGGTGGAACAAAAAAAGTTATGCTCGTTATAATTTGAAGCTATGTGATCTATAGAAAAGAATTTTCAACACTAAAAGAGATGCCTTCATAATAAAAATGTTGTCTCCATGAACGATCACCAATTTGTAAAACAACCTTCACTTGAAGAAGAGAAGACAAGTACAAATCCAAAATAATATGGTAGTAGCATTATCCACCATAATTAAATTCACCAACTAATAACCAGTGCCTATGTACAAGAATTGCACGAAAATGAAGCAAGATATTTAAGATATGAATTCAAATTGAAATTTGGTTAGAAGAACTGATAGAAGGATTAAAAGAGGTCACATAGGGATTGAGAAGGAAGCCATCTTATCCCCAAACACAAGACTGAGAATTAAGAATGACATCTAAATTAGAGATTTTAAAAAAAATAATAATAAAAAAAGCACAAAATAATCCATTGCACAAGGTTAAATCTTTATCTATCCTCCTATAATGGGGTGGAACCAATATGAAATATATTGGATTAAATCATTAAAATAGAGCCACAATCTACCAATGTTATGAATCAACCCTTTTTGGTCTTAAAATTCTCCATTCCTCTCTTAGTCTTGGTGTTTCTAATTGATGTTAGGAAATGGGTCTAAGGATTAGCCTTCACATATGAAATGAGGAAAATCTCTTTCTTTTTGGGCTCTACAAAACCTATATA
>MU225256.1:9264698-9319523 GCA_018584345.1 Thuja plicata | reverse complement strand
TATATATATATATATATAAGACACTTAACAATAGACATTGCTATTAAGTCAATGAATCCCAACTTGATAACTCAAAACATATGTTTGACATTCTTTGAAACTAGCTCTATTATGATACTTCATATTGCTCATAAACACCTGAGAGTTTAACCTATACTCAAACTCTTGCTACAGACATAAATGAAAGCTAATTTGATTATAATGGTTACTGCAAATTCAAAATATTTAGACTGGAGTGCCTGAATCCATTGGGAAAAATATGATACTCAATGAACCCAAATAAAATTGCATATATGATTCTAAATACTTCATAATTTCCTAAATATTCAATTAATCACACCATATATCATAGTTTTGAATAGATATCTACCATCCTCACATAGTTACTATAAACCACAACAAGTGTTTAATTTATCCCTTGAAGGAAACCTAAGCTATGCATCATACATTCATAAGGAAATTATGAAGACAAATTTATCCATCCATGATAGAGAAATTCATACAATTATGAGAAAAAGACATAGGCGATAACACATGGAGAGATTTCCATTAATTATTTTTAAATAAGAAATTTACAATTCATCAAACATAAGACTCCATGAAAGTACTTGCAAACTTATTGTATATTATCTCTGCCCACCCAGTACAAAATGTACAAAGTTTTCAAAACCCTCTATCAATCAACATTGAATTCTTTTTATATAAATAGGGAGAAAAAACAAGCTTCGGGTTGATGACACTTGTCAAAGTTTTACTACACCATTAAAGAATATGCCAAAAGATATCTTTAAGACCATAAAAATGTAATTAAGGAAGGAAAAAAAACCCAATCCATTTCCTTCACATGATTGAATCTGATTGAATCGACACATCTATACATATTTTAGAAGTAAAACAAGAACAATTAGGGCCCGTTTGGTGCCAAGCATTAACCTGGAATAAGCATTAGTTAATGCTAGAATAATTTAATTATCTGTTTGTGGCATTTTTTGAATTCTCGAATTAGAAAACTATTCCCCATTTTGAGGCCAATGTTTGCATTAGTTAATTCTTAAAAAAAGCTAGAATTCATTTCTTATTCAAGAATAAGCTATTAATGGATTCAATTTTTTTTTTATTAATTTTTTTAAAAAAATCTTTTTTTAATCATTTTTTTTAATGTGGGTATGTATATATATACACGTGTATATATGTGTGTATATATACACATGTATATACATGTGTGTATATACACACACATGTGTATATATATGTGTGTATATACACACATGTATATGTGTATGTGTATATATGTGTGTATATGTGTATGTCTATATATGTACACAAGTTAAAAATACATATTATTCAAATTAATTAAAAAAATAAAAAATAATCCTTATTCCAATTCTACAATATGGGATCCAAACGGAGAATAACTTATTCCAGCTTTCATTTTTAGAATTAATTAATCCGAGAATAGGTCCTTATTCTGGAATAGGCCTATTCTGGATAAGTTAATGCCATGCACCAAACGGGCCCTTAAGGAAGTAGTTGTTTTGGGTTCCACATGTAAAATTGAATAATAGAAAGATGTCATTTCATTTGCACTCGCTACTTTTACTTCAACAAAATATGGTACATGCGTTGATGTGATTGTCATATATTGGGTTAACAACAACTGCATTATGCCTATTTACAAGTCTAATATCATAATCCAACTCATACAATCTGTCCAACTAATCGTACAAATTGTGTACTACTTTTCAACATCATCAATAGCTTTATCCATTAGTCCATAAAAGAGATACCTCCCAAGTTCAATCTTCCATTATTTTAAGTCTTGTCTTCACAGGTATCCTTAAAGAATGGGGGAGAGGGAATGCCTTTAAAACTATTGAACTTCTTGTCTGTCTTCAATACATGTTGATGAAAATTATAAAGTTGTACCAATAGGACGTCCACCTCATAAAGGTTTTCATTTGTCCAATTAATAAATTAAATCCATTGAACACCATTTGTTTCATCTATTTTTTCACAATATTTATGCATACAATGTAAAGAAAGAATTTCCTAAATAACCTCTTGACAACAATCTTCAAATAAATTTCCAATTTTATTTGCTTTTGAATAACTTTGACAATATCTTGATATGTCTTCCACAAGAGATCCAAATAGGGTAACATTTATTGCAACTCGCCTACAATTAGGTATTGATCAAATTTTCATTTAGAAGCTTTCACTTGCTTGCTCAACGATAAATTGTACTGTTGAGAAATAATCAATTGACTTTCGCCTTCAATTCTCTTTTCCCTTTCCAAACTAGAATAAATTTTCATTCTAGAAACATCCAAGTTGGCCTCTAAAAATAGACCTTTCCTAGGAGAAACATTTATCATTTCCTCTATCTCCTTTCTCTTCTTCAACAACTCAACTAGTTGTAATTGCTCTTCAACTATAGCTCTATTAGAAAGTGTAGTATTGTCATTTAAATTTGCAGCCTTTTTTGAGTTGCATCCTCCAATTTGTATACCATAAATTGGCCAAGAATATCTTGAGGATTCTCAATTGTTATGGGATTTTTTTCCTAGTGGATACAAGAACCACATAGAAAATGTGTTATCATTTGGTCTAAATTTAGACCCATACCATAACTTGTCTATCCCTTGATCAGTTATTATGAGATGTATATTATCGTATCTCCTCAAGTTGTAAAATACAATGCATAACAAGATATCCATCCTTGGGAGTAGAAAACATCCCACATCCTTCAATATTTTCATCCTCTTTTTTGAGGTCATTATTCTTAGTTATGTTCTCACCTCTTCCAAAAAGGTCTTTGTTTCTTCTGCTCTCTTATCAAGATCAATTACATCAACCTAATTGATTAACACTTTCCTATTTTGGTTGTATACAAATATTCTGAATTCAACCTATTTCACAAACTCATTATCATCTATAAACTTATCAGCAACCTTATGTCTTAAATGTTTCTTTATATATTGTTCAATCTTCGTGATATCATCATTTTTATTTTTCATAGCATGATATGGCTCAATTTGAGCATCTTGTATTACTTCTTCTCCTTCTTCCTATTGCCACATTTCACTACCTACGTATTGAGAAAAAACCATAGTGTCTAATTGAGCAGGTGACATTAGAAAAAGAGGAGTAGTTGCAATAGGTCCTCCAATTCCACTTCTTAATGGAGATAGACTATGTGGATCAACTAAAGGATACTCATTCAATAAAATTTTCTCACATTTGATAAAAATCTACATCCTTCTCACTCTATCATGCTTATTTTGATTTCACCTTAGTATGTTGGATTTTTATTAGTTTTGTTGACTTTGGCATGTTGGACACTTCAATAAGTTGAAACTCTCTTCCTTGCTTCCTTCTATGACTATAAGAATGTGAAGTTAATGTTATTCTTGGTGTTCTCATTGATGTCAACATATCCTACAAATATTCATATTTTGTTTGTATTGTTTGAGGTGTACCATTATCTTTGTTGTATTGGTAAAGGTGTTCATCGAAGGATGTACATTAGATACTTATCCTTATTCTTTGTGAAACATATGATGGATCATTTATTTGGGTTCAGTCGTATTTGGAGCATGTTCATTCATGTTTCAGTCCCAGAAACAACTATGTAACATTTTCTCCATATTCATTGGTACCAAAGGATTTGGAGATGATGTAGCATGTTATTTTACATGAGGCATGTTATATTGATTGAGGTGCTCCACATTTCATTCCTTACAACCAGTGGAATATCTTGGTGTAAGCTATTTCAAATTGGTTTGGCCGACATGATTGATGACATCAAGCAATATAAAAAGAGCGATGATTTTAGTTATTTGTGATGCAACCAATGATAGTGGGAACTCACTAAGTCCAACTAATCCTTGTAGCAAGAGTCACACAATGGAAGAAAAATAAAAAAAGAGGAAATCAATGCAAGAACTACCTTCTTATTATTGAATGACCAGTTACAAGAACAACTACAATCAGTGATACTTTACAAGAATACATGCCCGATTAGAACCTTCAGTAGGCTATCTTTTTATACCACATGTAATCATAAGTGACTATATGAACATTCTGTAGGTACTTTCTTCCGTTTGATCTAACGATCAAAATATTACAAGTGCTAAGCTACTATTTTGTTCTGTCCTTTTTTCTCTCTCTATGAAAAAAAATTACAAGAGTATATAAGGCCTTTGAAAACATCAGATCGACCACAAAAGATTGGATTTCCCAATAATAAAAAATGTATTACACAAATAGGTCATGACCTAAAATTATAAGGATCTTCATCTAATGAGTGGGACATAAATCATAATCCCTCAAATAGGTTGGTGACACATGTAAAATCATCGAGAAATGAGCTATTGAGATTTGCTGTTCTAGAAAACCATCGCAAGATCATAAAATACAAAGACTATCTATGAAGATGAAGAATAGGACAGTCTCGCCAAGAATTTGAAAGATCTCAAATGCAAAGTAACCAAATGATGCATGATCCCAAGAAAATGTCTAGCATGAAGCCATGAACACACTATAAGGATCACAACCTGTGATAATATACATAGAAGGACCATAGAAAGAAACACAAGAATTGATCAAATAGAAAAATAGGAAAACAAATGATTTTGGTTGATGCAAGATTTCCAAGATCTCAAGATGCTCTTGCATTAGACACCCGAGGTTATTTGAAAAGTTATCCTCTCACTTTACTGGGGCCAAAGGAAAACCAAAATGGTCAACCTTGGTGTGATAAATCCTTGAATAATCTTCGACTGGTCTATCTTTCCATTTAACAAGATACTCCTTATACTATTTACTTCTTCTACTTCTACCAACTCATCTATCCAAAATCTCCTCTATTTGTTCGACCTTCTTGTTAGGATATTGTTATTCCACATATGATCCATCACTACTACTAGAATCTTATTCATGATACTCATACAAATCTGCAACATTGAATACAGGTGATATATCCATGTCTTCTAGTAATTATACTTCATGAGCATTCCCTGAATCAAATCCCCTCAAGATCTTACAATGACCAAATTTATTAATCTTTAACTTGTTGTAAGTACCAATGGGAAATATACCCTTCTGTAAGTACACCATAACTTCATCTCCTACTCAAAATTCCTTATGTCAATGTTTCATATCTTCTCTCCTTTTGTAAGCCTGATTCATTTTCTCCAAATGCTATCTCACTTCTTCATGTAACGACTTCATAACTTCAAAAAATTCTTCTCCTTCAGCACTCCTCTTAACATGTTGATTGATATCCCTAGATTCTACCACTCCCTTAGGATTAAAACTAGTAACTATCTCAAATGATGTCTTCCTTGTGCTCCTATTTAATAAATTATTATAAGAAGACTCTTCTTGAGGAAAAACTAAATCTCAATTTCATGACTTATCTCCAACTAAACATCTCAACAAATTCCCTAAACTCCTATTCACAACCTCTACCTATCCATTGGTCTATGGATGAAAAGTAGAATTGTACTTTAAATCAAAATTCATCTTCCTCCTAAGTGTTCTCCATAAATAGCCAACAAACCTACTATCCATTTGTGAAACAATGCTCTTACGTAATCCATGTAATCTCACAATCTCCTTGAAAAATAAATCAGCTACATGCATTGCATCTATAGTCTTCTTACAAGGAATGAAATTTGTCATTTTAGAAAATCTATCTACAACCACAAAAATTGAATCATAGCCTATTTGTATCTTTGGCGAACAAAGCACAAAATCTATGCTGACTTCCTCCTAAGATCTGAAAGGTACTGTCAAAGGCGTATATAATCCCACATTTTGACTACTTTTCTTTGCAACTTGACACACTTTACAACCTTGAAAAAAATTCCGCACATCCTTCTAAACTTGCAGCCAAAAGTATTGTGCAGTCACCAATGCTCTTGCCTTATCAATGCAAAAATGTCATGCCAATCCTCTACTATGTTTCTCCTTAATGAGATTATCTCTCATAGAGCTTATAGGTATACACAACTGACTACCTCTGAATAAAATTCTATCCTAAATAAAATAATCTAACTAGTTATTCTTGTCTACAACAATAGGTTCTGTACAATCTCTCCAAGGTTCAATGAAGTCTGGATCATCCTAGAACAAGGTTTTTAACTCATGAAACCCCAATATTGTTATCTTCATTTTAGTTAATAAAGCTCTTTTCCTACTCAAGGCATTAATAAATTTGTTTATCATACCACTCTTATGTTTAAACACAAATGTATATCTTTGTATGAACTCAACCCATCTCATATGTCTCTGACTTAAGTTACCTTGGCTCCTCAAGTACTTTAATTCTTAATGGTCAATATACAATACAAACTCCCTGGGTAATAAATAATGTCTCCATTTCTTCAAGGCTTGGATTATGGCATAAAATTCCTGATCATACACTGAATAGCTTTGTCTAGAATCATTCAAATTCTCTTAGAATTATGCAAAAATCCCCCCTTCTTGACTCAAGACAACTCCAATTGCATTTCCACTAGCATCATAGTCTACTTGAAATACTTTATTAAAATCAGGTAAAGATAATACCAGTTTTTCAATCACCTTTTTCTTCAAAAATTCAAAACTTTTTTGTACTCCATGTGTCCACTTAAATTCCTTCATATCTCCTAGCATAGTTCCATTCACTGGTCCACAAATTAAACTAAAGTTTTTGATGAACTTTTGATAAAAAATACCCAACCCATGGGATGATCTTACTTGTCCAACATTCTTCAGTGTAGGCCACTCAAAAATGGTTTTAAATTTCTAGGGATCCATCTTCAACCCTTCAACAGATCTTATAAATCCCAAGTATACTAACTCTTCTTTCATGAAAGTACACTTCTTGATGTTGATTAGTAACTTCTCTTCTTGTAACCTCTACAATACTTGCCCAACATGCATCAAATGTTCCTCTTTTCTCTTACCAGAAATCAAGATATCATTCAAATACACAATGAAAAACTTACCTAAGAATTTCTTAAGAAATTCATTCATTAACCTCATGAAATTAATAAGTGTATTAGAAAATCCAAAGGGCATTACCAACCACTCATACAAATCTTCATTTGTCTTGAATGTAGTCTTCAACTCATCACCTTCTCTAATTCTAATGTGAAGATATCCACTCTTCAAATCTATCTTGGTGAAATATCTGGCTCCACTCAAACAATTCATCAAATCATCCATCATTGGCAAAGGAAATTGATACTCGATAGTGATCTGATTGATGGCTCTAGAATTGATACACATCCTCCATTTTCCATCTTTCTTAGGTGCTAACACTGTAGGCAAAAAGCAAGGACTCAAACTTTCTATGATTAAACCCCGCTGCAACGAATCTTGTACTTGTCTATTGAGTTTTTCATTCTCTATCAGTGTCATCATATAAGTTTCTTTGTTAGGTAAACTAGCCCCTGGTATCAAATCTATACAATGACTAATATTCCTCGCAAGTGGTAATTCATCAGGGAAATTATTTGATATGATTTTTGCATACTCATTCAACACTCTAGTGACTTCTTTTGGGTGTTCTTCTCCTTATACAATCTCCTTAAACTTATTGGGTACTTAATAAAAATACACATTATAATGCCTCATTCCATCCAAGAACTTTTGGCCATCTACTAAACAAATCCTTGCACTAGTACACACTTAACTCTTAAGGGGTTCCTCTAAAGGTAACACATTTTGTTTTATCACATTAGAAAAAATGGTATATACATTCTTCCTCCCATCATATATATCTTTCCTATCATACTATCATGGTCTACCCAACAAGATATGAGACACATCTATAGGCAGAATATCACACAAAAGCTCATCGTAATACTTCTAGATCTTGAATTTTACTAGGCATTGTTCACTTACTAGTACCTTGTGTTCATCTTGTATCAATTCAATATTATAGGGTTTAGGATGCTTCATCATCTACAAATTTAGTTTTTCAACAAATTCCTCTAAGGAAACATTATTAGAAATTCCAGTGTCTATGACAATATTGCAAACCTTGTCTTGTACCTTGCATCTGGTTCTGAACAAATTCTTTCTCTGTAAACATTCATTATGGTGTTCTTTGTGATGTATGATTCTCTAAGTAATCAAGGTTTCTCCTTCCTTTTCTTGATTCTTGGTTACTGATCCAGTGGAATCCTGATCTATAAATGTTGTTCGCCTACTACCTTCTACCTTCTTCTCAGAGTTGGCTTGTTTGCACTCAAAGGCTTGGTGCCTTGCTTCACCACATTTGAAATAAGTGCCACTGAACTTCCTTCTTTCACCACTACCTTGTCCTTCACTGCAATAATAAATCCTATCATTCCTCCTATAGAGATCATTATCCTTATTTTTTGACGCATTTGTACCTTCTATAGAAGATCTACCACCTCCAACATTATTACTTGATCAGCCTCCCTAAAATCTTCCTCCTCTACCTCTTTTCCTTTTCTCATGTCTTCAGTTTAACTTTTCTTCAGTCTTCAAAGCCCACTTGTAAGCTTCTTCCACACTTCTAATCTATATCAGACTGATTTCATCTTGTATTGACACCCTTAATCCATTAAGGTAGCAAGCAACTTATTCAACTTCATCATCTACGTGACTACATCTAATATTCATCATATAAAATTCCTTAGTGTAAATATTAACACTTAAGTCCTTTTGCTTCAAGTTTTTCAACTCCTAAATCTGACTTACTTGGTAATCTCTATTCAAAAACTTAGAATTTAATTTATTCACCATTCTATCCCAAGATTTGATCTTATCTTTATCTCTTCTCTGTCGATCTATTTGTAAATGTTCCCACCATAAGGATGCATACCCTATTAACTTGGTACAAATATATTTTACCTTCTTCTCCTCACTAGTTTCTTCAAGTTTAATATACTTGTCTATCTCTATTATCCAATCTATCAATTCATTTGAATCTAGGTTTCCATGATAATTAGGTAGATTGAAATGAGCCCTCTTATTCACATTAGTCAAAGCTTTGATGAACCTCTCTTTTTCTTGATTCAACTCTAGTTGCGCCTCATTGTTCTCTCCTTCCCTTGTCTGATCCCAATTTTGTTCATCTCCTTCTTCACTAGTTGCATCTTCTATATGTTGTCCTCTCCTCTGTGAAATTTCCACTTCTTCCAATCTAGCATAAATTTGTCTCAACAAATCCAAGACAACTAGATCTTAATTCCTTTCTCCACCTCTAGTATTTTTCTTGCCCATCTTCACAATCTTCAGCAGCTGTCTAGGTCAGATCCTCTCTTCTACCACCCCACAAGAAAACCCTAGGTTGCAAAACCCTTCTCTAATACCACCTAACGCAACCAAGGACAATGGGAACTCACTATGTCCAACCAATCCTTGCAACAAGAGGAAATGAATGCAAGATCTTCCTTCTTATTATTGAATGATTAGTTACAAGAAAAAATATAAGCAGTGATACTTTCTAGGCATACAGGCTGATTAAAACCTATTGGTACTCTTCAATTTGTGAGAGTACCAAGTTTTAAAATTCTCTAAGGAATTGATTTTTCCCCTTTGAGCATTGTTTAGGAAGCCTTGAATTTACTTTGAATATTGTCCAGGATAAAATATGGTACTTCCTAGGTATTTTGTGTTCGGCTAAAAGTTCATTTTTAGGATTAAGTCTCTAAGTGATCGGGAATGGAAGCACGGAAATGCAATTATTGAAATTATAAAATATCGTTGGGAATGGATGCATGGGAAGGCAATTCTTGAAATTCTGAAATATCATTCGGAATGGAAGCATTGGGAGGTGATTCTCGAGATTCTAAAGAATGGTCTGAGGTATTCATCGGTAATAGTTAGAGAGCTAGCGAGTGGTGGTCATGAGTTCGCAAGGTAAATAGGCAATAGTGATACAAGCTAAGAGTTGGAGACAGTAGTTAGTCGAGAGGTCACAACGGATTGCGATAGTCATTAGTAACAGTTAGAGAATTGGTGAGTGCCTACCACGTGGAAGATTTCAAATAGTGTAAAAGTTAAGTTTCAAGTAATCACTAGCTCTCAGGTTGTAAAGATAGTTTTTTGTAAAGATGGAGAGTTAGTGAGTATTTGTCACATCAAAAAAGGTTAAAGGTTATCTCTAATTATCAACAGTTAGTGGATATAAAGGAAAATGATGGAGAATTGGTGACAAGTCAATTGATTGCCTTGGTCACCAGTTCTCAGTTGGAGAGTTCAAGATTGAACTGCTAACATCTTGTCGCTAGATCACAAGCTATTGTAAAGAACATTCATTTGGGCCAAGGGTTAACGATCAGACACCATGTGTCTAGTTGACTTTGAGGAAACTGCTAGAGCATTAAAAAACAAGGGGTCTAGACAAATAGGAAAGTGACATGGACATTCACAGTTTTAATGAGGTGGTAGATGTATTATTCAAAGTGGAGGTGGATTTTATAAAGTTCATTGCGTATGAAAGGGAAATCACAAATGCCAGGTGGACTGAATCAGTTAGTCAGTTTGAAGAATTGAAGAGCTTCAAATGGCCCGAGGATAGAGAGGTTTCCAAATGGGAGAAGATGCTAAAGGGAGGAAAGAAAGTCTCAAGCTACTTCTTTTGTTTTTTTCAAGATGTTAGATGACTTGGCACTTGAGCGATGAGTCAGAGGGAGATCAATTTAATTTATAAGTGTCTTGAGTTTGATGTCAAAAGATGCGAATGACTTATATTGTTGCTAGGATAAACTGATCTGAATAACTAAAATATTGTTGCACCCTTCTACATGTTTCGAGTTGCTTCTCAAAATTATTGTTTCTTTCTCGTCACTTTGCAACTAGAGTTCTCTTTTGTTTTATCTTTTTGTTTTTTTCCTCAATATGACCTGAAGCTTGTTTCTTTCCTTAAGTCTATAAAAGGAATTCCAAGATCACTTGAGAAGGGTTCCCAATTTTATATATTATGTCAATCTAGTTAAATACAATACAATACATTTAAATTTATGCATTCTCTGAGAAGCATGTATGGTGTTTGATGGTAAATTAGAAAATAAAGTTTTATGATATATCTTTGTATCAAATTGAATAAAAATTATGGATTTGTCTGAATTTGTCTCTCTGAGTTATCAGAAATGATTTTGTTATCTTTTTCTATCTTTCAAGGCAAGAATTAAATATGCCGAGATGATTAACTATGAGATTTTATGATTCATTGCAAATTTGATAGTTATTGTCCATAGAATTAAGAAGTTATATGTAAGGCATATGTTCTTCTAGTTTTGTGTTGAGAAGTCAATGACATTTCTATCAAATATTTTCTTCTTTTATGCAACTGTGTAACCCAAATTGAATTATGCACTAGTCATAGTTGATGCCTAAAAAGTTTGGTGAAATGAATTCAAACTACAAAACTGTCATATGCTTTGTTTGTTGGATAAATTATTGAAGTTTATCTCAGGTATCCATGTGGTCATCTGCTAAGGAGGTTTTATAAGAGTTATTTGAGCAAGTAGATGAATAAGAGGTATACCCACCTAAGTTTTATTGATCTTAAAGTGTAGAACGTCCAATGACCTTGTTATTATTGGGATTTTCTTGTCTTTAGTTTGTGGATAAAGTAATGATTGATTTCATTATGTTATGTGACAGTCATAGTGAATATTAATGATCTTTTAGAATCAAAGGTAGTGATAAAAAACACAAACAAAACTTGCAGTAGGTTATCTTTCTATATCATCTATAATCATTAGTGGCAAAATGAACATTCTGTAGGTACTCTCTTCCATCTAATCTACTGATCAGAATCATGGAAGTGCTAAGCTACTAGTCTATTCTGTCTTTTTTTTCTCTCTAAGGAAAATAATTAAAAGAGTATATAAGGCCTTTGCAAACATTAGGTTGGCCACGAAAGATTATATTTCCCAATGAAAAAGTAAACGTATTACACACATAGGTCAGAACCCAAAATCATAAGTATCTTCATCCAACAAGTGGGACATGAATCACAATCCCTCAAATAGGTTGGCTACACAAGTAAAATCATTGAGAAATGAGTTATTGAGATTCACCGATAAGGAAAAAACTTCGCGAGATTGCAAAATACAAAGACTGGCTGGGAAGATGAAGACCATGACAGTTTCACCTAGAAGCTGAAAGATCTTATATATATATATACACACACACACACACACACACATATATATATATATATATGTATATATATGTATATATATATATGTATATATATATATGTATATATATATGTATGTATATATATATTGATTGATTGATTTCATATTGTATATATTACCTATAATATAGAATTTTATAATATAAAAATATAAATATTTATGTATATTGCAATATTACATACATACATACATACATACATACATACATACATACATACATACATACATATATACATACATACATGCATGCATGCATACATACATACATACATACATACATAGATAGATAGATAGATAACTATATACTAAGTGTATGTATTTTGTAGAAATTGTGTAAAATTTTGTGTTATTTTTTTATAAAAAATTTATATACTTTTTACTGTGTATATATATTTATGTATATATCATTTGTAAATAAATTTATGGATAATTTTTTTACAGTATTTATTTACATAAAAATATTTTTCATTTTAAATAGAATATTTTTTGTTTTATTATGGGTAAATTTTAGTTTTATATAGAATTTGTATACAAAATTTTTTTATATTATAAAATGGGATTAGAAAACATAATTAAAATGCTTGTGAAGATTCTTGATCACAATATCATGTACAAACGACTGTGTATGGACACATTGCACACCAACTACGAGTACAACAAAGGTTAAATGCAATTTTTGTTTAAACATAGTCAGTGGTAGAATTTTTTGCTTCAAATGGGACTTGGAAAAAGAAGTACAAAATAACACCACACTATGCGCTAAATACCCTACAGATGCCACATACCAGGCCAAAAAATCTCTTGATGGAATTTCTGAGAACAAGGCAAAAAAAGAAAGCACCAAGATTGAAATAGGTTAAACTTCTACAAGTGCTATGAGAAATCAATTGGATCAGGAAGATGGTAGATGGTAGGGTTTAAAGGATTCAGAGAATATAACACATCATCCAAACATGAGTGAAGATAACATCCATGAATTCTTCAAACCTCTTACAACACGAGCATTGCAAACCACTTTGGAGAGTACGTGGTCAAGGAAAACTATCCATGAAATGGAAATGAATATAATTTCAAAAAAAATTCTCCTCTACCTTGGCATTCTATATATGCTTACAAATAACCATATTAGGGAGCTATGATGGTTTTCATTGCATCTATAGGGCCTGGGTTTAAAGCCCTATCTTATGATAAAACATGTTTTAAAGAGCATTGGTTAGAGTGGATAGAAGTGAGTGCAACATTATATCAAATGGATGGATAGATAGACATAATTGATCCCTCATCAACTTCAACATCTCTTGTGATAGAGGGGCTATAATTATGAAACTTTTAGATGGATCATATATAATCAAACCTACAACTAAATTTTTTGAGATGTATGACTCGCTAGTCATGGATGTGGGGCCAAAAAATGTGTTTAAATTTATTACAAACAATGTTGTTTCTTGTGTTGCTGCTAGGAAACTCCTGAAAGATAAATTTGTCTATGTTTTATATCTCATGTGTACCACATTTCCTTGGTGTAACCCTTAAAAGACCTTAAAAAATTGAATGGGTTAAGGAGGCATTGCATAAGGCTCACATAGTTACCAAATTTATGTACAATCACACAAGGATATTGTGTAGGATGCACCATTTCACAAGGGGTTAAGGAGCTAGTTTGACTAGGGGTGATAAGGTTTGCAACACACATCCTTGCACTACAAACTCTTGTTCAATGAAAAATGAAATTAAGACAGATATTTGTTTCAACTGAGGGGATGGACTTAGGATTCTCAAATCAAATATATGGAATGAGAGTGGAAGAGTACATGTATCTTGAAATTTTTTTGGAAGCAATTGAACAAGTGTTATAATTTTTAGAGCCTCTTGTAAAATCCTTGAGACTAGTGTATGGGGATAAATTCCCAACGGGATAATTGTATGAGGCCATGGATAGGGCCAAGGAGGTAATGAAAATGTATAGGGGTAAATGGTGAGAAATTATAAGGTAGAGATCACTAACCAAATTCCTTTTTGTGTTGTATTTTGTGAGAGTGGGCCTATACATTGGGAAATAGATAAAGCTAGCCTCTTTGTATCCAAGTTTGATTAGCACAAGCCAAGATGAACGGTGAAAATGAAAAATCTAGATGCAAATGGAGAAGGTTAAGTACATATTATTGTTGTCATTTGTACTTGTAAATCCAATCTTGACTATGTAATTGTGTAATCTATCATACCATACTCTAGGGGCTTTCTTTAATCCATAAAATGCTTTATGTAGCTTGCGAACCTTATTCTTCTTGCTTGGATCAACAAATCCTTCAGCTTGTTCAATGTATACCTCTTCTTCCAGTATTCCATTTAGAAATGTCAATTTGACATCTATTTGATATACTTTGAATCCTTTGTAAGTTTCATAAGCTAGTAAGGTTCTAACTCCTTCCAATCTAGCAACTGGGGCAAATGTCTCACCATAGTCAATGCCTTCTTCTTGTGCATAACCTTTGCATACCAGTCTAGCCTTGTTTCTTATAACTTCTCGATGTTCACTCAGCTTATTTCTAAATACCCACTTGGTTCCAATAACATTCTTTTCCTTTGGTCTAGGTACTAGTGTCAAGGTTTGTTCTTCTCAATTTTCTCAATTTCTTCATTCATGGCCTATATCTAGTCTTCATTATCCAAAGAATCTTTCACTGATTTGGGCTCAAACTCACATAATAAGCATGTTTGGTTTTTCAATTTTCTTCTAGTAATGACCTCTAAATATTTTTCTCTAATGATTTGATCTTGTTTATGATGTCTTTGTTAGGAGTAGGTAATACTGAGAGGGGGGTGAAACAGTATTACAACACTTAAAATAAACTTTAAACCAATTCAACGTAAACCATAAGCATAATGAAATCAAAGCAAAAAAAACAAATAACACATTACTCATGACACCATTATTTGTTGTCGAGGAAACCTTGGCCAAAGGAAAACCCTAGTGGGGATGGTACCCACAATCATGCACTAAAGTATAGTGTGCCTATTAGGAGCTGAATATTACATAGTAAATTTCCTTGTTAAAGGAATGAGAACCCTGTTAAAGGTATACAACACCCTGTTCGGGGCAACTGAGCTTACAGCTCATGTAATATACTTATGTTACAAAGTGTTCTATGTAATTAACAAAACAAGCATCTTTAATGCTTAGATAGTTCCAGTCATAGATCTATAATGATCTTTGTCAATCCTCTACTCTTCCATTCGTATCTTACATATCACATATTCATCCATCCTACTTCTCTCAACAAAAAGTCTTCATATATATATATATATATAGCAAGTTGGCTCTCTTAATCAAATATTATATAGTCTACTCTCAATACAAAATACATATGATAAAGTAAATATCAAGTACATAGTCGACACTCTTACATAATCAAAATATAGATTATCAACAATCATAATCTATCTTAGCTTGTCAGGAGTCCACATCATACTCCCCAAATCATCACTTCAGTTCAACTTCTCTGTATCACTGTTCTACTGTTGTCGCTTGACTTCATTTCACCGTAACTCTCTGTAAACTTCACCAAAACCAAATTGATCTTAGATGTAGGTCATATATACCCCATATTATCTCCCTCTAATCTCTCTCATCATAAATCATTCATCTTAATCTTTGATACCCAAAATACCTCTGTATTTCTGCTATGTACTTAGTCGATTCCAAAATAGATTCACCAAAACTTAACTTTAAATCAATCGATCAAAATGCTAGATGTGTTGCCATAAATGAAAACCAAAAATTGAATCATAAAACACAAAATTGATCACTTTCCAACAATCTCTCCCTTTGGCATTGATGGCAACACTTAAAAAAAAATGACTAAGTATTCCAACAAAAAATATCTCTCATTTTCTTCTTCTTATATTTGCTTCTCTCTTCCCCTTTTATTCCTTTTTTTTATTTATATATATATACATAAAAGTAATAAGACTAGTACTTGCTTACCAATTTTAGAATATCTGGAAAGGAATCTTCTAAGATCTTCACTTCTGCACTCCATGACTTAATCAATAAATGACTGACATGAATTATTCCATTCAGTGCAAATGATGTTGTCTCTGCCTCTTTCAACTATGAGGGTATAGAGTTTGTCAATGATTCTGCAGTCCTCTCCATGTCAGGTAAGTGGGTTTCAAGAATTGATTGCTTAGGAGTGATTAAACTCTTCAGTAAACCAAACCTTGTCATGACTCTCCCTTTCTCTATATCCAACACATTCAAATTATTCAAAATTCTTATTACTTCTATATCTATCTCCATTACAGATTGTGAAGAGGTCTCACTATTGTCCATCATATTGTTCAAGGTTTCCCTGTCTTTAGAAATAATGTCTTCAATGTCCTGAACATGTCTGATAGGGTTCATACAATAACTGAATAGTATCCTGCCATGTTCAATGCAACTCTTTCGAAAAACAATTCCCTTTTTTCTATGTGAAGGAATAGGTTTCACAATCTACAGAACTAAATTTGGGCATTTTTGCGGTTATCTCAGAGATCAAAATTAGAAAGTACATAATCACAAACAGAGGGGTGTAGTCAAACTTCAAGTTGTACCTTAAAAGTTGACTTGTTCCTAGAGGCCTCATATTTTCACAATTGGAAGTTACATGTACTAGGGTCCCAGATCCAAAATGGTTTTAGTCTGTGACATCTCTATGACTGGAAATTGTAGTTTTAAGGCATATAACCTCCTAATTCATTTCAAGGTCCACAAATCATTCTCCAATCTTGCATTTACTTTCAGATATGTCATCGCATCAGTCATTCTAAGTTTCTTTTATGATCTATACTTATTCATTAATCAATTAATCTCTTAATAGAAGAAATAGGTCTTAAAAAAGGTAAAGGGATATTGTTAGCTGAAATATTTGTTGATGATATCATATTTGGAGGATAAGATTCTTTATGAAAAACATTTTCAAATGAGATGCAAATTAAATTTGAGATGTCTATTTTGGAAAGATCAATTTTTTGGTTGGTTTGCAAGTATATCAGATAAAGAAAGGTATCTACATTACTCAATCTTAATATATCAAGGAGATATTGAAAACCTTTGGTATGGAGGACTCTAGACTTGTAAGTTCACCTATGGCTACTGGAAAGAAACTATCAAAGATTGATGAGAGATATAAAGTCAATAAAACCCCATATAGATCAATGATTGGGAAGCTACAATATGTTGTCCACAGTAGACCAGATATTACATTAGCAGTTGGGGTTGTTGTAAGATTTTCTGCAAATCCTAAAGATAATCACATGATGACAATGAAAAGGATACTAAGATATTTGAAGGGAACAAAGGACTATGGATTATATTATTGATGAAGGGTGCTCCCCTTATTAACACAAAAACACAACAAAATCGAGATAACAAGATTTGCAAAGATAGGAAATGGGCTTTCTATTATCTAACATGAAATGAAAATTATAATATTTAGAAATATAACATGCACATTTAGAAATGAAACATGAAAAGCCACATGGGAATTTTATTACAATAATCTGTAAGCTAGAGCCAATAGCCGCATAACCCATAACTACCCTTGAAAACCTACGAGCCTTCAATAAATAGGCAATTTTTTAACCGCCCAAGAAGATTCTAGAAATTAAAACCCTAAAGTTTGAGGCCAACCAACCCTAAGATATTATTATTCATTTTTATTACATTAGAGTAGGACCAAACAACTTCAGAACCCAAAAATAAATTTTGAAGAAACTTTAACATTTTCAAGTTCGGGTAGTGTAACTTTCGAAGACCATAACTCATCAACCGTTGACCCAAGGGGCCACTGTAACCCCATTTAGGAAATTCCACAAAGTTCTCTACAACATTTGACTTAGGAAAGCCTATTCAACCAAGGTTTCAACTCCATTCGGAGCCTCTAAAGCCTTCAAAACTGAGTTTGAAGTTTCTATACCTTGCTGCCAATATCGAAAATATCCAATATCTACAAAACTAGACTTGATCTGGCAATGAAACTTTACTAGTAGGATGATACAATTAAAGTGAACCTCCAAGGGATAAAATAGAACATTCTTAGCTAAAATGGAAAACTTACTAAAAATAGTAACTTTCCAGAAATAGTAACTCTGCACAAAATAGCCTTATTGAAAAGAAACCAGAAAATATTTTTGGGTGATGCAAGATTGCTCTTACACCCATGATGCTCCTGCATCAGACACTCGAAGTAATTTGAGAAGTGACCCTATCATGTCTCAGGTGGTCAAAGGAAAACCAAGATGGTTAACCTCCTCCCTTGATAGGCATGATGAATCTTCTACAGGTCGTCCTTTCCATTTGACCAAATATTATTCATATATCTTGTTCCTTGTCTTTTGCCAACATGATTGTCCAAAATGTCTTCAATCTCCTCTATAGCTGAAGTAGTTGCTAGAATATTCCGTTGTGCTTTTGTGGTATGATCCTCAACATCTCCCTCATGATATTTTGCCAAATCTAAAATGTTAAATACTGGTGAAATATTGAGTTCACTGGGAAAATCTACTTCATAAGCATTCCCTAAATCATGCTTCTTTAGTATTTTGCATGTCCCAAACTTCTTCATCTTCAACTTCTTATATGTTCATACTAGAAATATCTCCTTTCTCAAATAAACCACGACTTCATCTCCCACCTAGAATTCCTTGTGCCTCCTTTTCTTATCTGCCTTAGCCTTGTACTTGGTATTCATTTTATTAATATGCTGCCTTACCTCCTCATGCAAATTCTTCAAGTGCTCTGCAAAGTCTTCAGCTTCAGTGCTACTTGTCTCTCCTTTTCCCAACTTCTTAATTCTGATGCATTTCTGGGACTACTTTCATATACTATCTGGAATGGTTATTTAAGATTTCTCCTATTGACATAATTATTATATGCAAATTTTGTTTGTGGTAAAACCAAATCCCATCCCTTTGGTTTATCTCCAACCAAGAATCTCAAAAAATTCCCCAAACTCCTATTCACAACTTATGTCTGTCCATCAGTCTATGGATGGTGTGTTGAATTGAGAATTCTAATCTATCTTCAAATTTTTCTACAAGGTTCTCCAAAAGTACCTAATAAACTTGGTGTCCCAATCTGAAACTACGCTCTTTGGTAATCTATGTAGTCTTACTACCTCCTTGAAAAAAAATTCTGCTACATGTACAACATCATTAGTCTTCTTGCAAGGAATGAAATGTGTCATTTTTGAAAACCTATCCACCACTAAAAAGATGGAATCATGCCCTCTTTGAGTTCTTAGTAGGCCAAGAAAAAAGTCCATACTAATATCCTCCTAGGGCTTGTCTGGTGTAGGTAATGGCTGATATAACCTTGTATTCTACTTCACTCCTTTTTCCATCTGACATACCCTACACCCTTGTACAAATTTCTTAACATCTTGCTTCAACTATGGCCAATAATAATTCTCACTAACCAGCAAAATGGTTTTATCTCTCCCAAAATGTCCAACCAGTCCTCCACTATGCTTTTCTTTGATTAGATTATCCCTCATGGAACTCTTTGGAAAGCACAAGTGACTACCTCTGAACAACATATTATCTTGGATTATGAAATCCAACCATTTAGTTCTATCTAGAGTAACATGTTCTCTGCAAGCTTTCCAAGCTTCGCCAAAATCTGGATCTTCTAGATACAAACTATTGAGTTCCTTGAACCCAACAACCTCAATCTGCATCTCTGTCAGCAAAATCAGTCTTCTATTAAGGGTATCTACAACCCTATTAGACTTCCCACTCCTGTATTTCAAAACAAAATAGTATCTTTGCAAAAGCTCAACCCATTTCAAATGCCTTTGATTTAACTTTCCTTGACTATTCAAATATTGCAAAGCTTAATGATCAGTAAATAAAACAAATTCTTTTGGAAAAAGATAATGTCTTCACTTCCTCAATTCCTGAACTATAGCATAGAACTTCTGATCATAAACATAATATTTTCTCTTGGCATCATTCAACTGCTCACTAAAATAAGCAATGGGTTTACCTTCCTGACTGAAAACTACTCCAATAGCATTACCACTAGCATGACAGTCTACTTGAAACACCTTGTTAAAATCTGGAAGTGCTAAAACAGGCCATTCTATAACTTTTCTTGTCAACAATTCAAAACTCTTAAATGCCCCTATAGTCCACTTAAACTCTTTCCTATCCCCTCTCATTATTTCAGTCAACGGTCCATAGATACTATTGAAACATCGAATAATTTTTTTGTAAAAGCTAGCTAAACCATGTAAAGATCTTACCTCAATAGCACCCCTTGGGGTAGGTCATTCGAGGATAGCCTGCACCTTCTCTGGGTCCATTTTTAGACCTTCTAATGAGACTACAAATCCTAGATACACTAACTCCTTCTTCACAAAACTACACTTCTTTAGATTAATCAGCAACTTCTCTTCCCTTAACCTCTCAAACATCTTACAAATATGCATAATATGTTCTTCCAATTTCTTATTGAAAATCAAAATATCATCCAGGTACACAATAATAAAATTACCCAGAAATTCTTTTAGTACTTCATTCATGAGCCGCATGAATGTGCTCGTTGCATTGGTTAGCCCAAAAGGCATAACTAGCCACTCATACAAGCCCCCCTTTGTCTTGAAGGTTGTCTTCCATTCATATCCTTCTCTGATCTTGATTTGGTGATATCCACTCTTTATATCTATCTTTGTGAAATACTCAGCTTCACTCAAACAATCCATAATATTATCTATTCTTGGCAAGGGAAATCTTTACTTGAAAGTGATCTTATTGATAGTCCAATACTCTGCACACATCCTCCATTCTCCATTTTTATTTGGTACTAATACTGCTGGTACAACACATGGGCTCAAGCTCTTTTAGATCAATCCCTTTTGCTATAACTCATGCACTTGTCTATTCAATTCCTCACTCTCTACTAGAGTCATTCTATGGGTTTCCTTGTTTGGAAAAATGGCCCTTGGGATCAAGGTCATCTGATGACTGATCTTCCTCATTGGTGGTAATCCATCAGGTACATTATCAGAAACAATATCTTGAAACTCCTCTAGCAAGTCTACAACTTCTATAGGTACATCTTCTACTTCTTCTTTACCCACTTTTGGAATTAGGGAAAAATACATATGCTCATGTCTCATACCTTCTAAGACCTTTCTTCCATCAACTAAACAAACTCTGGCATTAGTACATACCTTTTCTCCTATTTTCTTCAATGGATTTAGCTTGTGTCAGACTCCATCCTTCATCAAAGAACAAGTATTAGCATAACCATCATGTATGGCATGCTTGTCGAACTGCCAAGGCCTTCCTAGCAACAAATGATATGCATCCATGGGGATTATATCAAAAAGTACCTCATTTCGGTAACTTCCAATATTGAACTTCACTAAGCAGTGCTCATTGACCAAGTCCTTGTGATCATCCTACACGCAGGAAATTTTGTATGGACATGGGTGCTTTTCCCTTTTTAGCTTCAAATTTGTGACCATTTCTTCTAATACCAGATTATTAGTGCTTCCACCATCAATAATCACATCACAACACTTATCCTTGCACTTGCATCTAGTGTGAAATAGGCTCTTCCTCTGATCTGAGCTCTTCTCTTCATTTATTAGGTTCCTCCTGACAACTAGTGTTTCTCCCCTCTTAGCATCATTTGAGTGTTCTGACTGAACTTCTTAGTTTGTATGTGCAACTGGTGCATGGCCTTCATTCCTCCTATCCTTCCTTCCTTGACACTATGGGCATTCATAGGCTCGATGTCCTTCTTCTCCACAATGGAAAAATGTCTCATGAAAAACCTCCTCTTCCTGACCCTTTTCCTCTTCCTCTTCCTCTCTGATCCCCATTTTTTGATCACAGGAATGATTGTATTTAGTTCCCCTCTGATTCTGATTTCTACTTGGCTCATCATTCTATTTTTGATCTTCATTTCAGCCTCCATAAGATCATCCACTAGATCTTCCACCATGACCTCTTCCACCCTTAGGGAAAACTGGTACACCTCTTCAATACTGGTCATTCTAACTAGACTCAACTCATCTTGAATACTTGGTTGCAATCCATAAAGGTAATAGGTAACTTTTTCCTTCTCAGGTTTTGCATGACTTGTTCTAATGAGGACTCGGTAGAACTCTTCTGTATACTCCTACACAAATTTTCCCGCTTGTTTCAACCCTTGCATTTTCATGAGCAGATCAAGGTCATAATCAACGGGAATGAATTGTCTCTTTAACTTCTCCATCATTCGGTCCCATCTTGTGATTTTCTCCTTTCCTCTTCTATTCCTGTCCAATAGAATCTCTTGCCACCAAATTTTTGGATGGCCCTTTAGTTTGGCCTTCGCAAATTTGACCCATTCTGGATCTTTGACATATTCATACTAAAAATATTCTTCTAGATCATTGATCCACTTGATCAACTCCTCTGGGATAAGATTTCCCGAGAACGTGGGAACTTCATTCTTGGGTCTCTTTCCAATCTTGGAAATGGCCCTCAAAAGCCTATCCTCTTCAGGATTTCTAGGTGCTTCTAGTGCATCCTGGTCACCTTGTCCTTCTTCTTTGAATCTTCTTCACTTTCATCTCTAACCACAATATTCATTCCTCTACATAGATCCTTTTGCAATGCTTGCACTTGTCTCTGGAAGAATCTAAAACCCTCTTTTGTCACACCTGCAACTCTTCCATCACAGTTCCTTTGTGGAGGCATTTTATTATCTTATCACGCGAACCCACAACCATAGTCTTGGTGCAAACTGCCTCACAGTCGATGATATATCTACACACTCAGGAACTCCTACTCTGATACCACTTGATGAAGGGTGCTCCCCTTATTAACACAATCATACAACAAAATCAAGAATAACAAGATTTGAAAAGACAGGAAATGGACTTTCTAGTATCCACCATGAAATGAAAATTAAAATATTTAGAAATATAACATGCACATTCAGAAATGAAACATCCACAACCACATGGGCATTTTTATTACAATAATGTGCAAGCTAGAGCCAACAACCGCATAACCGAAAACTTCCCTAGACAACCCTACGGGCCTTCAATAAATAGGTAATTTTTTAACCACCCAAGAAGATTCTAGAAATTAAAACCCTAAAGTTTGAGGCCGACCACCCCTAAGATATTATTATTCATTTTTATTACATTAGAGTAGGCCCAAACAACTTCGAAACCCAAAAATAAATTTTGAAGAAACTTTAACATTTTCAAGTGCAGGTAGCGCAACTTTTGGAGACCATAACTCATCAACCGTTGACCTGATGGGCCTCCGTAAACCCATTTTAGAAATATCACAAAGTTCTCTACAATGTTTGACTCAGGAAAGCCTAGTCAATCAAGATTTTGACCCCATTCAGAGCCTCTAAAGCCTTCAAAACTAAGTTCAAAGTTTCTGTACCCTACTGCCAATACCGAAAATATCCAATATCTACAAAACTAGACTTGATCTGGCAATGAAACATTACTAGTAGGCTAATACAATCAAAGTGAACCTCCAGGGAATAAAATAGAACATTCTAAGCTCAAACAGAAAACTTACTAAAAATAGTAACTTTCCATAGATAGTAACTCTACACAAAATAGACCTTATTGAAAAGAAACCAGAAAATATTTTTGGGTGATGCAAGATTTCTCTTACACCCAGGATGCTCTTGCATCAATTATAAGAAGAATGAGAAGTTTGAATTGAAATTTTATATAGATTTTGATTGGGTAGGTAATGTTGATGACAAAAAGAGTACCAGTGGTGGTGTATTATTTTTAGGAAAGAGATTAGTCTCTTGGACAAGCAAGAAAAAGAACTGCATTTCTCAATCAACAGTAGAAGATGAATATGTTACAACAGTAGTGAATTGTTTCAAATATAGTGTATAACAAGCAATTGTTGAAAGGAATGAAGGAAGAGATCAGTGAAGCAGTTGATATTTTTGGTGATAGCACAAGTGCTATTAATATTTCAAATAACCCTGTGACGCATACAAAAACCAAGAATATTTCTATCAAATATCATTACTTGAGAGAGCTGGTACAAGACAAAGAAGTAATACTTGAATATGTAAATACAAAGGAGCAATTGGTAGATATATTTACTAAATAATTACCCAATGATTCTCATGAGTATCTAAGAGGTAAATTAGGGGTGATTCCCCTATTTGAGGCTAACTAGGATTACATGGAGTGATTGCATCAAATGTATTACACAGAAATATCTGACAAATTGATGCAAAAGTGGTCACACTTTAGGATTTGCCTAAAGTTGTGAAGAGTAATGCACAAGATATTTATCAGTCATAAGTAAGATGATAGAGGGAGCATAGAATTCAAAAATTTGACATAGAGATATCTACATGATGAAGATGTATGTCTTTAGCATTGTTGGAAAAGAGGGAGAATAAGACATGAAAACATTGAGGGAGATATACTATGAGAGAAATGTACAAAGGGAGTTATGAAGATTGAACAGTAAGGGAGATATGAAAAAGAGGGAGAATTACATAGAAAATATACTATAAGGGAAATAATCAGAGAAGATACAGAGAGAAATATATCCAAGAGGGAGCTAATATTTGTATTGGAGAGAATCATAATGAAGCTAAGGATATTAATGAAAATCTATTTATAGAACATAGTGTTTGGATTGTTTGGTAACCTTGTGTTGGTGCCTTTTCTAGTTTTGAAAAGCTCCTTGAAAATTTTGAGTTTCTAGTCAGTTGCCTACTAAAAAATGATGAAATCTTGTCGATTGGCATCAAATTTCTTTGCAAATAATAGTTTTTAAGCCTTGAAATCCATTAAAATGTTAAAACCCTACATTTCTAGGTCTGTTTTCATGGGAAATCGAAGTAAACCCTAGTTGTTCTTTGCCTAGTTCTATTTTACTGTTACTTTATCGAGTAACTTAAAATCCTTAAGGACATGTGCACAAATTCATTTCTTACTTGGTCGGGAAGTCTCCTTATAAAATTAGAATATTGCTTATCATTATGAGACTTAGCAATTCCCTTTAGTCGGGTTATCTACGTAAGAAAAGAATATTCCAAATGTGATCACAAGATCTGGCGAAAACCGTTGATTCAGATCAAGATCCTGTGGTAGTCGGGAAGTCTTGTGATGTGACCCGAGGTTAGAAAATTATCTCCTAACTTCGAGATTACTCAGGCACCTGATCGCCAAATGCAGATCATGGTCAGGAGGGTTAGCTTGTGGTTAAGCCAATGATTGGTGATTAAGTTTATGTACCAAGTAGGTTGATCAGATCTAGCGTTTGTCGTTATGAATTTATGAGAAAGTTGTAGTCAATTTCTGTTTTAGGCATTACGACAGTGTGCCATGTGTCCATAGTGGCCCCGTATGCAATTCAAAGTGGTCTCTTTAGTCACATAATATCCAGTTTTAACTGAGGTTAAGGCAAAGTTCAAAATTTATGTTGTCACCTAATCTCATGATAAATGTTGAGTTAGGTTAAAGATCTGGAAATCAGGAGACATGAAGGAGGTTGAGACACGTGTCCAATTTTGCAATGAGGCTGAATGTTCAGTCATTGAGTCTTGTAAGAAATTAGGGTTTTCCTCAAAAGTCATGCGACTTGGCGATGACCATTAGATGTAATCAAAAGTGAATCAATAGTAGTCAGGTAATCTTTGAATGAAGGTTGAAAATTCAAGATCATTATACGACTTGGAGATTAGGGCTTAGTCACCAAGTCTCCAGATGAGAGAAAAGGTTTAATAAGAGTTAAGAATGCCTTCAGTCGCCCAGTCTCCAGATTAAACTGCAGTTAGGAAAAATGTCTCGCAACTTCAAGATTACTCAATCATTGAGTCTCTAGATTCTCCATGGTTAATGGTGGGTTAGGTCAAAGTCCAAAGCTGAAGTTAGTGATAGAGATGACGAGGCAGTTGTGAACAAATGACAAGATGACATGTGTCTGGGCAGGCCCTTATTTTTATGTCTTAGTCTCAAAATCTCACAATGAAGGCAAAATATTCTAATGTATGTAGTGACTTTGAGTTTTTCCTTTGTCTCTTGATCTCCAATTAAAAGGGAATATTCAAAAATGATCATGAGATTTCCCATCATCCGTCTGATTTAGTTTTGATCTGATGGTAGTCACTAGGTCTCTGGATGAAACCATGATTAAGAGAAATATCTGGCGACTAAGAGACAAGAGGAAATAATGTAACCTGAGTTTGCTTATGGGTTAAGCCCGAGTCAGAAGGTAAAGATAAAGTGCAGACATGTCAGAATGGTTCCAATGACTGACTTAAAGCCTTAAAGACAAAGTGATTGACATCTAATGGCTAAGGCATTAAGTTGAGGTGAAATTTGGCAGTGGTGGGCTCATACTTCATGCGATCAGTCTCCAAGTCTCTTGATAAAGATGGAATATTCCAAAGTGTTATGTGATTATGAGTTTGCCTTGTCATTGGGTCTCTAGTTGATATCAGGTGTTCTCTTTTTATTAAGAGACTTCCCGCTGACCGTTCGATTAAGATTAGATCTAATGATAGTCACTGAGTCTCGTAATGAGATCAAAGTTAAGGAAAAGGTCCAACGACTCGGAGACATAAAGAAAGATGGTAACCTGAGTCAAAAGGTGAGTTAATGACCGAGGTCAAATGCTCGGGTAAATGTCAGAATTGATTAGTGGCTACATTTTAAAGGGGAGATCAAATTCAAATCTCAGCCATCGATGCAAAAACCCGTGCCAACTGTGACTGTTAAACATTTAAATTCAAATATTTAAAGGGGTTTTCATATCATATTTCATGGTGGTGGCATAATTTGTCAAATTGCAGACATAGTAAATGAATCTGCCATTTCGTTTTGATCAAAGTAATGGCGATGGGAGTTGCTTTGAAACCTGTAGCTGATATTTTTGAGTAATTTTAGGAGCGTTAATGAGAAGAAATTGATTGTAGATATGATTGATATCTCATCAAACATTGTTTCCGGTGATAAAAGGATAAGATACAAATAATTTAATAGCTGGTAGTGAGGATAAGTGATAGCTTTGTTTCAATATCGGTAAAGAAAATGGTTAACCAACACCCAACCAATGCTTCGACCAGTGGCAAGGCAATTCAGATAGGGTTTCAACATGGGTTTTTCTGACAAAGGCCAAAGATAGGGAAGATGAAAGTTACTGATATTTTATATGAAGTGAAGGACATCATGGGAAATATAAAATCAAATCTAATTTCATTCTTCATTTTTGTCCTTCCACCTCTTCAAGAGCAAAACTGCATTTTCTCTTCTAGTGTTTTTAGGGTTAGGTCATAATCATCTGAAGCTTGTTACATCCTTATCTCTTAAGGATTCCAAGATGATTTTGGGATATATATAAGGCTTTTGTAACATTTTTGAGGGGTTCTAGTTATTGCTCTTTCTTTGGGGGTTTCTCAGTCTGTTTAGTCTCTCCTCAAAAGTTTGAGAGCAGGTCCCGAGGTTGTTGAATTTATACTGCAAGGTAGGCTTCTAATTTTTCATACTCTTTTAGCTTTCAGTCTGAATATATTGAAATAGGAAATAATAATGAAATACAACGTAATTTCCTATCCCATGTTATTGTTTTCTCTTTATTTTTTTGTGTATGGCTCTTGTATGTTTAATTTCTAAGGTATCTTAAACATACAAGTTACAAGGTGACTGTCTAATTGCTTGTGAGTTTCTTTCAAGGAGAGAACTAAGTTTCATGAGTGATTTTAGAGGGTTAAGCATTAATTTGAGGATTTGATACAGTTGTGTGAAAATGATAAGATAGTTTGTAAGGCACTCTATTTAAGCTGCATATAGTTTGTAAGGCATTCTATGGTATTTCCTTAATTTGTCTCTGTGGATTTATGTTTTCATTGACTCTTTGCCCAAGGAATAGGAAATGGTCTAGGGTTCACTGAGAAGTTACTTCTTCATCCAAATAAACAAATCAATCAATTACATTCAGTTACTAAGAACACATAAGATGAATTCAAGTGGATTGTGTTAGCCGGAGACAATTCAATTTGCTGATTTTTTGAAGAGTGAATCACTAGGGTACCCCTCCTTAAAAGGAAGAAGGATGAGAATCTTTATCATCCACTAAAATACTGAATTATCAGTAATCATTGAGAGGTAATACCCGCCTGAGCATGTAGAGCTCAAAAAAGAAGGAGGATCTTATCCAATCCTAATCAATTAGGCATTTCTCTTGTCTGAATCAGTATTAGGAGTCATAGTGTTTAAACAATCATTCAAGCACTGTGGTTCATGCAAGAAATATCCCTAACACCTTGCATGTGTTGTTTGCATGTGTTTACCATCAATACCAAAGAGGGATATTGTTGGAAGCTACAATTGAAACAATTGTTATATTGCCATTGATGTCAAACCTTAATTGGTAAGACAGTTTCTATCTTGTAGAATGCCATATCAATTTATTGATAAAGAAGACTTGAAAAGAGTAGATAAAAAGAAGACCTAGTGAAATGGTTGAGTTATGTGAAGCTACAATGGGTACTTGATGAGATTTCAAGTTGATAAGGTAATATGTTGTTTATCTTTAACACCAAATGAAATTGGGATGACTACAAGTTTAGTCTTGACCGAGTAACAGAGTAGAAGATTAAGGAACTTATGTCTGTTTCGAGTGATGCGAGTGTCAACCAAGCGCTAGTACATGCCAAGAAAATTTAGTGTCGACTGAGTATCAATATTTACCGAGCATCAATAAATTACCGAGTTATCTAATGATAATCAAGTGAAAGAACACAGTGATGAGTGAGCATCTGTATTTTGACAGTTTAAGGAAGATTTGAGATCACAACTGACATAGTTGATGTCTTGGGATATGTGAATTATATTTAAGATAAGGATGATCGTTATGGAAAATAAATGAGCATTTAATATATGTTTAACAGTTTTTATGTATGGGTTCAAGGAGTTAGGATGTATTATACCTTGTAGGTGGAAAATAAAATGTTGGAAGGATTTGTTGGATCTGACCAAACCCTAAGATCTATGGTGATGATTAAGAAGCAAATGATCTAGCTACCATATCAGATAGGTATAAGATTAACCTAATTCAAGGTTATGTGGGTGTAGAGGTTAATTTAGTTGATTGAAAAATCTAAGCATAAGGTAGAGAAGACTGAGAAGAGCGGTACAAGACTGTATAGTTGTGATTTATTGACGCATTTCCAAGTAGATCTGAGTTTGAGATGACAATGGAGGCCAGTCAATGAATTAGCATTTGAGTGAAAGTGGATCTGTATTTGGAAAGTGAGTTTTATGTTTCAGATCACATTACTGTTACTTTCTAACCATTGTATCAGTGCAAAATCCTTTTAAACAAGGTTGATCTAACAGTCATGTTGCAAATCCTTTAATCAAGGTGAAATTATAATGGAAGGGGTCTAATTCCTATAACAAGGCTCACTTTTAACAGGGTGATTAAATCCTCTAACAAGGTCACATTTAACAGTGTATTGTAACCTTTAATAGGGTTGGCTTCTCACAGAGCTCACTTCAGAAGAGTGAAAAATTTGTAGCATGTTACTGGTGGTTTTTCCAATATTGGGTTTCCACGTTAAATCCTGGTGTCATACTTGGGTGAATGTTATTTGATGTATTTTACTGTTAAGAGTTTTATATTCTGCAAGTTGATTATACTAGGACAGTGAACTACAAGTTTATGTTACTAATTATATGTAATAGAGACCAAGTGGATTACTGTGTGTGTGTCTAAGTTGGTTAAAGTTTTTATAAGGTCAATTGGTACATCTGGACCTAGGATAATTGATTCACACCCCCCCGCTCAGTTATTCTGAATTATTCTAACAAATTTTTCATCTGAATAATCATTGTGCATTTCCTCTAATATCCTTTGCTTCTGAATTGTGTTAATCCATATCAACATAAAACCATTAAAATTTATTTTTTAAAGCACTCCTTCAATCAGAAGGTATCCTACACCTTGAAATCTATAATACCTTTGCTTTCTCATAGGAAGGTGAAGTAGGTATTTACCTATTTGCATGAAATCTATCCATTCTTCCATCCAATATTTAGCATCAACTATATGGTTGATAATTAGCATTTCTTTTGCTCCTTGATCTCCTTCAATTTCCTTGGAAATATATTCACAATAATTTTCCTCTCATCCCTTTAGTCAATCTGAACTCTATATTTTACTCAATGATCTTGTTGATCCAATTGGCCATTTTTTGATAAATTCTCCTTCTATAATATAATCTTGCAGACTAGGATGTGCTACATGTACCATAATTTTATTTCCAGCCACCATATATATAAATTTCTTAAGCCCGTTGACTAATGAAAAATATTTTTTCTTTCCATGAAGTTGTACTTAACATCATAATTCTTTAGGGTTCTTAAGTAAAAGGAAATTGGATGTTCTTCTCTTTTATCATTATCTTTCTGAGTTAGCATGGAAATAATGTTGGACTCACTCCCATATAACATACATTATGAAATCTTTTGAAAATATGGATCAGATAGTACCGACATGGTTCTTAAAGATTCTTTTATTTTTCAAAAGAAACCCTTCCTTTTGTTGTCCATTTAAAATCTTTTTCTTTTCTCACCATCAAAGTGATCGGTCACACTAATCTAGAAAAATATGAAATGAAGCTGCTGATGAAATTAATCTTTTCTAAAAAAGACTAAACTCCCTTCTTTTTACTGGTAATGCAAGCTCCAGAATGGCTTCTACCCACTTTGGGTCAATAGAAATTTCATCCATAGAAATCATGTGTCCCAGGAGTTTCCCTTGAGGAAATTTGAATACACATTTCTTTAGATTCACTGATATTCAAAATTCTAGGAACCTCTAACAAAATTTTTGAGATGATCTAGGTTATCTTCATTCTTCTCTAAAAATACAGTCAAGTAATCTAAATAAGTTAAGATTATCAGGTTTACTAACCCCTTATAATCTATTTCCATGACATTTTGAAAAATTTCTCTTGAATTAGATAAGATAAATGACATCTTATTGTAGGAAATTGTGCCCCACTTAGTGGTAAATGGCATCTTATATTGATAATTTTTAGTGACCCAAACATGTTTATATCTAGAGAAACCATCGAGTAAAGAAAATATTTCTAATCTAGCAATAGTTTGCAAGATCTACTCCATAGATGGCAAGGGATGGTGATCCTCTAAGAAAGCTTTATTCAAGTCTTAGAAGTCCACACAAAGGTTGATATCACTATTATTCTTTTGGATTGGCATTAGACTGAACACTTATGTGTTATTCTTGATCAGATAAATGATCTTTGAATCAATCAATTTTTTTAGTTCTTGTGCCATCAAGGATTCTATCTTTGGCTTTATAGACCTCTATTTTTTTTGATAGGTTAGGACACTTCTACCAATTGAATGGTGTGCTAAATGATATCCTAGTTATAACCTTTCAATTCATCTTAAGTCCAAGAAATGACTATTTTGTACCTTTCACATATGGACTTAAGTCTTTCTTTATCAACAATAGACAAACTATTTCCTACCTTTAGATTTCTACCACTTTCAACCTCAACATCTTCATAATCTTTCTAATCAGAAATGAACTTCCATTTCTCCTTTCTAGTTTCATCATAATTAGTTAAGTTTTATAGAGTTATTAACCTTTTTCGTAACTTATTTACCTTTAATTGGATTATTTTATCTTTATATGCTTCCTCGATCTTTTGGTGCAGTTGTTTGACAAACTCTTCAGATTGTTGAATAAATAAGGGAATCTACTCATCAATATCAAATACTTGCCAATTTTTGTTATTATCAAGTTTGGCTGATTTTAAAATACTCTAACTAAATGTTCATTCATAAGCAAATATTCCATAGGCCCAAATAGAGAGCCAACTATAGCTAACTGAACTTCCTCTATATTCTATTTCCTTGAAATTTCTTGGATATTGAAAGTGTCAAATCTTTCAACCAGATCCCATACTTATGATGGTAGGATCGTATACGGGGATTCTTAGCCACAGAAGTATTATGGACTTGTCTCAACACCAATTCAAAATTAAAAAAACACTTTTATTTTCTTTATTCCTATCCTTTTAGCTAGATCTAGTCCTTTGACTAATCCCTCATACTCTACTTCATTAATTGTAGAACTGAGCTGAAAACAAAAGGATCTTTTTATTTCTTCTCCTAAAGGAGAAATTAGATGGATACCAGGGCCTAAATTAGTCTAACATATTTCTCTATCAAAATACATTATGTATATTTTTTATGCTTGGTGACTAATATCCTTTCCTATATTTTCTTTCTTATCAATGACCCTAGGGATAGGAGGTTCCTCATTAAAAATCATATAAGTTCCCAAGCTAGTGACATGATAATTTCCAAAGGGATTATCCACAATGAAATGATTGAGTAGTACCTCCTCTTCCTCAGTCCTATCACTAGTTACCTCTTCATCCTTTAATATTTCAATACAATATATATCATCTTTTGAAATAATGGTGTGAGTGTATTCAAACTTGAGCTCAAGTTCATTGGTCACATGGGTTCTATGCATTAGTTCTAACAAACCTTCACACTTAGGTATATGTTTGGTTCTTAGGATAAGATGAGACTAGTCAAGTGACAAATATAACCTCCTATTTTAGTAGTAAAATCATGTGATAGACAAACACAAAAATAGTGAGAATATTAATGACTACGATTTCTTATAATACTACAATATTTGGATAGGAGAATGGAGTCAAAGGAAGATCCTTTATTACACCTATGGATTGGACCCTTTTCTAAGAAAGTTGCATGATTCCTCTAGTAGAAGGATCATATTCTATGTGTAGGGATTTTTCTATTTACTTGGTCATAAAAGTACTACTGGCTCTAAAATCAATAATTGAATTATGTAACAACTTATCCCTTATTATCAAAGTCAAAAAGAATGGCATGGGCTTGGATTTACTGACTTTTTATTTTGCACAATCACCAAAATTGACCAAAATGGTAGGTTGCTAGTTTTAAGAAATTTCCTACTCTATAGTAGGTTCTTTTACATTGAGTTGCACTTTCTCATCCATAGCCTCATCTTTGGCTTGTTATCCCAGCTCTCTAGGGTTTCCTTCACTAGATTCTTTTGTTCAGGAATTGTAAGTTATCCCAAATGGATATATTTTCTAGTGATTTATTCATCTATTCAAATACATTAAAAGTTGATTCTAAGTGAACCTTGAAATCTTTTGGTTTATACAATATAAAGTCCCTTGGTTTTTGAACTGGTTGCATAAGGAATTTTAGAGAAACAAGATTATTAGCTTCAAACCTTGGATGCGGTATCTAAATTTATTTATCTGGAGGAATTGAAATTATCTCTCTAGGGTGCTCAGGGAAAATTCTCAAAATACTACCAATGGCGGTCTACATGGCATTTTACCTGGATCTATCAAGTTATTTTATGCTCTTATGTTTATTTTGACTAGCCTAATGGTAAATTAGTCCTTCCTAAGCTTTGGATGGTCCATGATATATCTGAATTAAATGCTTATAAATAGAATACAAAGGCCATGGGGGATGGAGGACAAGCATGTGTGGCAATTTTATTCCATTTTTTTTGGAACCTTCTATTTATGTCAGCTACAGCCTCTTTTGGAGCTGTCTTGATATTGATTAACTATTGAAGCAGAGATGAACAATAACCTTTTTCATAGAACTGAATATAAAATAGATTACCTAGGTCATCCTAAGTATCTATGGTGTTCAACGTGAGGACATATACTATTGTAAGGCTTTAAACTTGAAGGATGTATCAAGGAGTCTCAGGGCTACAATTTTTTGTATAATATGATGTACCGTATATGTATTTTCTACATCTATCATATGCTCAGCTAGGTTTTTCTCATCATCTCTCATAAATTTAGATAAGGATTTGAGAGAACTAGTAGGAATTTCATTCCAATTCACACCAATAGTTGGTGGAACAAGTGTACTTCCACTATCCCAGGTAACAAAGATGTGTGTTGTCATTCCCACTGTTAGGGGTGGTGTTGTTGATGCACTTGATGAAGACGATGGACCCCCAAATTGTGATACTCTAACTAAGAGAGGGATCAATAATTCTAGATAGTGAGGAGATTGGTGTTTTGTGATCGGTCTGTGGCTCATAAATGTATTTTATATACATTTTAAGGATGGTTTGGTCTCACCGGGTTACCAGAAAAAGGAACTGTTGATCTTGAATTTTGCAACTCAAAAAGGTAACAAATCTAATGGGAAGTTCAAATGGTGTGGGGCCAAGATGCTATCATTTAGAACAACCCATGGAATTGATAAGTTTGCCCTTAATGAATAGAGATGTTGAAATGAGATAATTTTGAATTATATCTAAAGTTGAGGTGATGCACCAAAATGTTTCATGGACAAGCTCAAAACAACTAACAATAAACCGAAGTTTGACTACACATATCAAAATCTAAATAATATCTCAATATTCATTCATAGTTTTTCACAATCCCTTCATTATCGAGGTGAGAACAAAATAACTAGATCTATGAAACAAGTTATTATTTTTATATCACTCCATGGGTGAATCCATAAAAGCTACAAAGATGACATATACATTCAGAAGTATTCCTATTCATCTGTTCATTCTCAATACCATCAAAGACATGGAAAAACCTCATATATTCAACTATCTTTAACTAGAAGAGTTTACAACACGATCGACGACTAAAGATAGTCTCAAAATCAAATATGAAAGAGTTGAACAAGATATCTGTTTCTTAAATGATATAAACTTCTATATTTAATAATAGTTTAAAACCCAAAAGGATCCATAGACTACATTCGATCTTTCAAATTAACACAAATTTCATAAAAATGAAGTTTGAAACAGATATCTAGAACAATATATGAAAAACATATTTTTTTCTCTAGTAAAACAAAGTATTAGTTTCTACATAATCTAACTCTTAAAATAGAGACAACCACCCCCTTTTAAACAAAATCTCTACTAGAAATTATTTTGTAAATCATTGTACGTGCTTCAAAAGATTCCCACACAAAATAATTATGTTATCGATCATTGGAAAAAGTATAAATAGATCCATCAAACAAATATTTAATAATCAACTACACACTTTTTTTCCATTACATCCATTGAATAGACACCAATGACCCTTTGCCTCGAATGCCACAAGAGACATGCGTCACAATGGTGGACCTTCTCATGATATTTTTCCTTTCTTTTGACTCAAAAAATCTATAGACATAACATGTATATCGCGAAAGGAAAGCCCACATATGACAAGAAAAACATCCTCACACCTAGAAGATACCTCTCGCCAAACTTTGAAACTGAAAGTTGGCATAGTGCACTATGAAAATTAGGGTTGTTTCTATAGTGCCACATTTGAGTTTTTGGAACTTTTTACTTAGCTTATAGGTTGTCTTTGTACAAATTCACAAACTATATTCTAATTGGCATTTTGACATCTATCTCGATATAGTTCTTTTTTATGCTATTGCGGTATTATGGTATGTTTTGTGCAATATAAATAGTTATATGAATATAAATGAAGAACATTTGTTTTCAATATTGTAGAGATACAAAAATGTAAAGAGGTAAAATAGGTACAAGAGAATTGCACATATAAATAATAACCCTTTACATATGAAAGCTTTGGGGAATGCAAGGTTCTCCTCTTAGCCCCAAATTCACAAAGGAAGGATCCAAATTGATTAACTACAAGAAAATGGTCAACGCACAAATGAATCAATCGATTAGGAATAAGAAGGAAGAGGAAAACATTACATTTTTTTTTCGATGAGAAGAGGATGTGTATAAGATCTAAAATGATTAAAACCTTAATTGAAATGAATTGAAGACAAATACTAACCTCAAAGTATAGTAGATTTGGATATTGCTATTTTTTGGTATTTGTACCGAGTTTCTAGAAATTCTATAACCGGATCTAGAACAGAAACACAAAGATGGAGAAAACCTGAAAATATTTTTCCTTTCTGAACCAAGTTGACCTTGACCAAAATGCAGGTTGACCTTGACTCCTTTATGTTGACCTTGACCTGCACTGCTTTGATGGAAACTGTTTGCGGATCCCGAAAGTTTGCCGAAAAGGGTATCCGAATTTGCTCTGTAATTCATTGTTCCATACCTATACTTGCAAGAGAAAAGGGTTTGCATTTTTTGGGGGAGGGTTTTGCCTTGGTCGAACCCCAGTTTTGGAATTAACCTTAAAATAGAGTTGAAATTACAGTAATAAACAAAGTAAATAGAACAATTCACCTTGCTTATGTTGAAACCCTTATGGAGGATTCGAATCCTTGAATCCACAAGTATGGATGCTCCAAATGGATGTAGAATTTTAGAATGTAGGATGTAGGATGTCTCAAATCAATTTCCTTTAGATCATCAACACCAATGTTGAATGGATCTTGGAATAGGAAGAAGCTTGAATGGAAGTGGATGGAGAAATATTCAACAAGAGGGCTCCATAGAGCTTGAATCCTTCAACGACTACCAATGGATCTCCTTGATGAATTCAATGCTTGAATTCTTGAAATTAGATGATCATTTTGATAGATTATGCGTAGATGTTCATGTGTGTGTGTCCATATATGTTCATGTCCTGGAAAATTAGAGGAGAAGGCTTCCTTATATACAAGTCTAGGGCACAAAATTATAGAGAGATTGACGTAGGAGAATTAAATTCCAATTAGGCTCATACCTATAGAAGTGGGCCTATATTAAATATCTTTTTTAACAGTCTCTACTTCGAAGCCCAAAATAGTCGACCCAGAAGCGGGAAATAACTCTTTCCAAACCCTGACATCCAGAAATCCTAGAAACTTGAAATTTAGACCCTAGGTCAGGGTCGAGGTCGACCCTGACCTAGGTCAAGGTCAAGGTCAACCTTGACCCTGAGGTAAAAAACCTCAAAATCTCAGAGCAGGATACCGGAAATTTGGTAGGAGAGAAGTGGAAAATAGGGCAGGATAGGTGAAAAAACAGATCCAAGTCAAAGTCCCATTAAAAACATTTGACATGACCCCAAACCACTTACTCGGAGGTCTAACTAGTCCTAAATGGAAGTGCTTCCATTTTCCAACCATACAAATATATCTATGATGTGGAAATGTCATTTAATTATTAAAAATAATAATTTTTGGTTGTTTTTCTTTAAGTTTTTACTTTTTTTTTGTAAATACGATTTTTCCTAATTTTTTAAAAAAAAATCCTACTCCTGTGGTTTGCCATTTTTTTCGCAAAATAATTTGTGCTTCTATGTTTTTACATATTAATAACATAAAAGAAATTAACAAATAAAATTTAATACAAAAACTATTTTACTGTAACCATTGCTACTATCATGCCATTACCATGTAGGTGGCTGCATGAGAATTACTCTAAAAAGATAAAAAATATATGGATTATGGTTACAGATAAAGTAAAAATTTTAGTTGATGTTTACTTTTTTAACCTTGGGTATAGGGAAAATATATGTATTAAAATAGAAAGAAATCGTTATTTCCTACTTTTTTTTAAACAAGAAAAATTTCCCACCACCTCACACGTGATGGCTTATACTCCGTACGCTAAGGTATATTCGTTTGTTTTATTAGATAGTACATAGTATAATGATTTTTTTTGCATGATAATATATTTTAGGGTTATTAGAAGTGTGAGTCGGGGATGACTTGACTGGGACCAAGGGTTGTAAATGTTGGCAAGTTGACTCTCAGGGAGAATATGACTTATTTTGTGTTGTCATTATGGCAACAAAGTCATATGAAAGTTTGACAGCAAAATTTGAAGTGAAAATTGACGAAGTATAGAAAAAAGAACAAGGCAAAAATATGCAGTTGATTAGAGCACTAGCACACATACGTGCGATCGATTCAGGACTTGTGCCTTTATATTTAAGCTTTATGATATATGAATATGCTAAGTCTATATATGCATGGTATGGAATGATAGTACGGAAAAGTTACAGCGAGTTCAATATCACCTGCAGTTCAAAAAATAGAGTATGAAGCCAACTTCAGATTCTGGATCAGAGTATAATATTTTATTGTGTAAAGACCAAGTGCCAATTGTAATATGTTTGTACAAGTTATGACTTTATCACTCTTGTAAACATGCTTAAGCCAATTAGTTTGGAAGCGTTGTGTATATTGTTATTGGGCCGACTAAGGTCTTGTTTTCGATCGTGTCTATTAAGTATGTATATATACTTAACATGCATTTTTCTAATAAGAACAATAGTTGAGAATATGCAGAGCAGAGACAAAGAAGAGTAGTATGAACTAGTCAATATGAGATAAAGTATTTTAAGAGATCAAAGCATCAACACATAAAAGGAACTGATAATACAACCGTATCACTTCAACAATTCAATTTTCAGATATAGTGCATATCTATCTTTCGGAGGTTGTAGCCTTCTTTTATTGAGAAGTGAGCTCTTGGACAATGAGTCCTCACCCCTAACATGGTTTTTGTAAAGACTCTTAATAGGGTCATTGTACTTTCTTTGTAAATACTACTTCTAACAGGGCAAAGGAACCTTATCAAGTTCATTATACTAGTACAATCATTTTTGGGTACTAATTTCCACTGAGGTTTTCCTCTGATCAAGGTTTCTCTGTAAACATATCTGGTGTTATTTGTTATTGTGTTATGCTTCATATGTTATCTATTTGATTTATGTTCAAATTTATGAAATAGAATAATTAGTTAAATACTGAATCACCCCCCCTCTCAGTGTTTCCAACAATTGGTATCAGATCTCTGGTCCTCTGAAAGAAAGTTTAACCACTTGAGGAGATCATGGATTCAACAGAAGAAAAACATCTGAAAAAGAATCTTGAAGCAACCCTTGAAGATCTTGATAGATCTGAAAAATAAAATGAAGAACTAAAACTAAAAGTTGATGGCTCTCAAATGCTTATAAAAAAACTAAGGAAAGATCTGAAAGTTTTCTCTACAAATGATTTAGGAAAAATGGTCAAAAAGATGAATGAAGAGAACATGTCTTTGAAAGATAAGATTGAAGATTTGAATGAACAACTTACAGATAGCCTAACAACTATTGAAGAAAAAACCAAAAAAAGAAAACAATTAGATGATGAACTTATGCAAGCAAATATGAAGATCCTAGAGTTGGAAAACATCAAGAAAAAGATTGAATCTGAATTAACTGAAGTAAAAGAGAAAATTGAGAAATTGCACACAAGTTCTGACCTAATTCAATCACAGCTTTATGCACATAAGCTAAAAGGTGATACTGTTGGTGTTGGATACAGTGTAGCTCAAATTCAAATCAATGAAATGAAAGAAAGAAAGCACATGAAGAATCCACAGAAGAAAAGAATCATGGAGAGGCTAAAGCAGAACCACCTAAAGATGAACACAAGATAGTTAACATAACTTCTTATGCCTGTAACAAGCATGGACACTTGGAAAGAGATTGTAAAGAGGTAAGACCTTTAAATGGCTATTGTTATTCCTATAATAAATTTGGTCACTGGGCTATTCCTTGCAGAATAAGTCAAAGAAATCAGTCACAATAGAATCAAAGAAATATGAATCAACACAATCAAAGAAATCAACCTCAGAGAAACTATCAGAACATTACATGTCAGATATGTAATTATAATGGTCACTCACCCAAGTAGTGCAACATGATAAACAATGTCAATAGACCTCCAATCATTTGTCACTCTTGTGGTAAGGCTAGACACATCTCAAGGTTCTGTAGATCTAGAACTCAAAAACAAGAGAAGCCTAAAGAATCATTATTTGAAGAATCTGGTGAAGTCAAGTTTGTAAAAGCCACAGAAGATTCAGGTAAAATATGGGTTGAAGTAAAGAAAGATAATGATGAGAACAAGGTAGTAGATGCATCCATAGTGGACGCTCCTTCTACTTCTGGTTAGTTGACCTTCATGGTCTTAGGGTGAGCTATTCTAGCTCTAAACCCCTACGCAACTGGTATACTCACCTCCGAGTATGCACCTATGGATTCATGTATGGTATACTCACTCAAGTATGAATGCATGCATCACCTATACTTCGATAAGAACAAAGTTTGAAACTCTCAGTGGAAACCACGTACGATAACAATCATTAAATGCAGTAAACTTTATATAAGTCAGTGAATGATCGATTATCTTCACTTTTGCATTTTGAGATCATAGAATTCAGAGAGCACATGAGCATTGAGCATCAAAGCATTAAAGGTTAATGATTTGGTTGGTTGGTGAACGGATTGAAGTCGAAACGGAACCCTAGCAGTCACGTCATTTTAGAATTGCAGTGAAACCCTATTTAATCAATCAACAAGTAAGTATGGCAACCCCTGTAGTATTTTACATTGCTAAAAGAAAGAGATTCATGTTTAAGAAGTATCCATTCAAGTCTATACTAGATGATGTAGAAGGGGCATTTTCCAAGACTTCGTTAGGAGTCATACATGTAGAAGACATTCACGCATACATATATTGTAAGAAGGAAACTATTGGGGATATCAACATAGCAACTCTTATGGCATCAATGATGAAACTATATTACTCATTCAAGGATGAATACGCGCATCTCACTGATAACCCTATCTTTGAGTATTCAAACGTGCATGAGTTCTATGAACTAGAATGGGTCAAAATTCTATTAAGCAGGATACATGATGATCTATATTGGATTGGTGAAGTTCCTGTCTGCATTACTACTGACCTAATTCATGATATGACCAGACTCCCTAAGGTTGGACCAGTTCTTCCCACTGGTAAAGATGTTAAAAATAAGGTTGCGAAATCATGTTTATCCATAAGTGATAGGCACGGGATGACTATTGATCCCATTGTGGAAGAAGACATCAAACTTCTCACAATGATACTTGGTTACAAGTTTCAGCACACAAGCAGGCTGAATATTATGTCTGCAGCTACTGTTCTGGTAGCAATAAGGATGGTAAAAGATAACACTCAGTATAATCTCTGTGAGTTATTGCGTGCACAACTGATTGACAACATAAGAGCTATAAAGCATGACAAGAGGAAGATATTTAGATTTGGCTCTTTGATTATCTATCTATACTTTCACATTGTTTGTAAAGTTTCTAATCTTTACCTAGATAGGAGAAAACCCACTATGTCTCAAATTTCACTAAAGGCTACATCAGAGAGCAGTGTGAAGGACTCTATGGACATGGAGATCAAAACATTCAGGATCAAGATGCAGAAAAGGTTTAGAATACTAGAGAAGATAATAGATAAGTACAAAGACACCTTATGCTTCATGGTAGAAAATGACTGTACGTGCATGGAAGCTGTTGAGCCTAGAACCAAATGGATTCACCCTCTTGGATATGAAGTTGAAGAACATGTTTTGGAAGGGTATGCACAAGTTCTCCTATCTACGCCCATGGATCCTAATGAACCTAGATGGGGTACTTACAGAGAAAAGACAAATCAAGTTGATTTTGTCTTATATAGTGCAGAAAATAAAAGAAAGACATCAAGGATTACATTGAACATCCTAAGAGTTCATGGTGTCACTCAAGAAGACCTAGATAAGGCTAGATAAGCTAAAATTGCAAAAGAAGTTGAGAAAACCCCTGCTGAAGTCAAAACAGAGAAATCTGATGATATCCCCAAGAAGAAGAAATCTGATGAAGGTACATCTGTGCCATCAACTACTATTGACTTGGATTCCTCTCCACCATCTGTGCCAAGCAAGATGAACATAAGAAGGAAGCAAGTTCCCACAGGTTACCCATCCACAAGGAAAACAAGAAGCAAAGTAAAGAACACTCAGGCACCTCCTAAGGTAGGATTCAGACATAGTCTAACAGTCTTAAAGAACAAAATTGTGAATGAAGGTAGACTAGATTCACTTGCAAAGGTCTATGAAAAGTATCAAGATATAGATAAACCAGAAATTCATTCTATGATTATCTCTCATATGATCAAGTTTAAAAAGTCAGTATTGGAACTCAAGATAGTCATACCAGATAAAGTATGGAACATACTAGACCTGTTGAAGAGGCAAGCAATTGAAGAGAATATGAGGATTAGAGAAGAAAAATTAGAGAATCTTCTCCCTGTTTGTTCACATGATAAGAAAGCAATACTGTTAGATTCGGTAAAATCTCATCTCTGAACCAAAACTAGAACTCTTCATATTATGAACAAAGAATATGAACTCGTTGGTGAAGAGACTCAGAAAGATTTTGAGAAAGTATTTTTGGATAGACACATGTATCCATCAACAATGCCTACAACAAAAGTGACTCCAGTCCCTCCTAAACAGAGTAAAGAATCTGAGATTCCTAATGTGCCCATGACAAGTCCTTAGAATTCAGCGCCTAAAGTTACATCACCTTCTGACACAACCAAAGATTCAGATGAAACCATTGTGATCAATGATGGTAAGATTTCCATGACAGCTTCAGGTAATGACTTGAACAAATTTTAAAAAGCATTTGTTAGCGTTGAAGAAATAGAGAAGGTATGCACTGATAATACTTCCTTACAGCAAGATGAAGCTCCTCTTAAAGATTCAACAAATTTGAATAATGAGGAAGATAATCAATCTAATGAACCACCTGTTATGGTGATACCTATGAAAAGTGAATGTGTGGATGTCAGTCAGAATACTATACTTACTCCACCCATTAAATCCTCGGTATCATTTTTATCAAGTTTAACCCCTGATTCAGCAAATCTAGATGCTTGGGAAGAAGAAGATCTGATTAAGATCACTGTACTTTCCATGGAGAAAGCCAAAGAGAAACAAGTCATGTGAAACCCTCTCTTTATGGAAATAGTAAACATTTTGAATGACTTAGTGCCAACAGATAAGAAAATGGCCAAGATTCAGTCAGTTGATGATGTTGATAGCATCTTAACAAGCTTCAAATCACACTTCACAAGTCTAGTAGAATCTGCCACTAAAATTGCAGAAGATGAATACAAGAAGGAAAGATTAAATGAATTGATAAATAATTTTTCTCTAGATCTTAATTCCTTGAAGATTGGTCAAGCAATCTTGAAAGATTTGGCAGCTAAAGGCAGAAATGTGATAACTCACTGCATGGATAGAGTAAATTTCACCTTAGAGCAATCGAGAAGAATGAGAAAGTTGATATCTTGGTTGAAAGTGTAAGAAAATTAGTTGAAATATCCTCTCAAGACATGAAAATCTGCAACAATATCTATCAAGGACAGATAGATAAAATTGAAAAAGCCAAGTTGGAGATTAACAAGATAAGGACAAGGTAGAACCAACTGAGAAATGCACTTGCGCCTTCCTTAACTGTTTTGAATGAGAACATCAAACAGATAGATGCCACTATTGTCACTTATGATCAAGGTCCTTGTATGGATTTGATAAAAATGGAGAAGCTCACATATGCTCTATGTGCCCATCTTCAGACTGTAGATGCATTGAAGGCATTTTAGCAGCAAGAAATCAAGAATCTTTAGATCACTTACCCAGATGTGTACTCGGAGTAAGTACTCAAGGACCTCATTTTTGGCACCTTTGTCATTAATGTCAAAGGGGGAGTAGTGTATATATATAAAGAAGTATGATATAGTATAGGTAAAGGAGGATGGTATATAGTTTTTGGTGATTAGTCAATTTTGAGTAACTTGGCCACATTCCTTTGTTGCCATTAATGACCAAGGGGGAGATTGTTAGAAAGTTGACTCTCAGGGACAATATGACTTACTTTGTGTTGTCATTGTGGAAACAAAGTCATATAAAAGTTTGACAACAAACATTGAAGTGAAAATTGACTAAGTATAGAAAACAAAACAAGGCAGAGATATGCAGTTGATCAGAGCACCAGCGCACGTACGTGTGATCGATTCAGGACATTCACCTTTATATTTAAGCTTTATGATATATGAATATGCTAATTCTATACACGCATGGTACATAATGATAGTACATAAAAGTTACAATGAGTTCAGTATCACCTGCAATTCAGAAAATAGAGAATGAAGCCAACTTCAGATTTTGGATCAGCGTATAATATTTTATTGTGTAAAGGCCAAGTGCCTATTGTAATATGTTTTTAGTTATGAATTTATCACTCTTTTAAACACACTTAAGACAATTAGTTTGGAAGCATTATGTATATTTTTATTGGGCCGACTAAGGTCTTGTTTTCGATCGCGTCTATTGAGTATATATATATATATATATATATATATATATATATATTCTTAATATGCATTTTTGTAATAAGAACAATAGTTGAGAATATGCAGAGTAGAGACAAAGAAGAGCAGTATGAACTAATCAGTATGAGATAAAGTCTTTTAAGAGATCAAAGCATCAGCGCATAAAATGAACTGATCAGACAACTGTCACTTCAATAGTTCAATTTTCAGATATAGTGCATATCTATCTTCAGGAGGTTGTAGCCTTCTTTTATTGAGCAGTGAGATCTTGGACAGTGAGTCCTCACCCGTAAAAGGGTTTTTGTAAAGACTCTTAACAGGGTCATTGTACTTGCTTTGTAAAGACTGCTTCTAATAGGGCAAAGGAACCTTAACAAGTTCATTATACTAGTACAATCATTTGTGGGTACTAATTCCCACCGGGCTTTTCCTCTGATCAAGGTTTCCCCATAAACATATCTGGTGTTATGTGTTATTGTGTTATGCTTCATATGTTATCTATTTGATTTATGTTCAAATTGCTGAAATAGAATAATTAGTTAAACACTGATTCACCCCCCCTCTTAGTGTTTCCAACAGTAACAAATAGGGGTACCACTATCCTGCAAAAAGTACAACAGAAAGATCCATAAACAGACTACAGAATAGAAAATCCCCAAAGTCTGATACATAGAAATTTTAGATTAAGTTTTGGCTGCACCCTTGGAATGAGACTTGGGAACCATATCGAAAGAGTTTGTCCTTAATTTCCTATCTTTTTTTCACTTTCAATTTGATAGCTACCTTCTACCAATCCAACAATGTGTCCTTTGAGATACTCACAACATCCTTTGAATGTGAACACTCCACCTGTACCGTACCATCCAACAGTATCAATTCCATTTCCAACCCATGGGCTCCCACTGATCTACATTTCTCACATCCCTCTGGGGTACCAACTCCATTGGCTTGAGATGTATCTTTACCCTCTCCATTCAAACTAGTATTAACATTGTGCATCAAAGGTTGTGCTTCCTGAGAAGTGGCCACTTGCTGCATCATTTCGTCAGCAACAACTTGAGAAAAACTCCTTTGCTTTTGAATCTTCTTCTCAACCATATTAGTGCTATTGACATCTTTCTTGCAAGAATCCTTCTTAACCAGCTTGTCTTTGCCACATTGTGCTGCCATATGACTAGTTTGGAAGCACTTTCTACATCTGAAGGGAAGCCCTTCATCGTACTGAGGTTGAACCCAACATCCTTTTGAAGTTTTTATAAATATTTCAGTAGGAATCCCCTCACATGCTTCTATTTCTACAAAATACGAGCAAAAGTGGAGTAAAGAAGATTTGAAGATCTTCGTCCACCATAAAAAAAATCTCCTATGGTATTTACCACAACTTCTAAAAGTTAGTCACACCATAAGTGTAAGGGAGGATAAGGAAGCCTTACCCAGAGAGGGATCTAGTTGAAAACTTCAGTGTATGGGAAAGAATCAGGATGTCAGCATTTCAGCATCAAAGTGAACTTCTCCTCCCAACTCCAAAAATGTTCACACAACACCTTGTTCCTGTCTTGGACACTTTCAACGAAAACAATAAAAAATCCCTTTTGCTACAGGGTATATGTGATCACAGCCACCAAGAATGGGCTCCTAGTTGTTAGAAATCCAAGCATGCAAATCATGCAGGCTTGGCCACATTCCCCTAAAATGTCCAATCACACCCAACTCTAGAAAAATGAAAGATCATGATCAATCTCCTCCTCAGCCTCTGCATTAAGATCAATAATAACACTCTTATCCAGTGGTATTGAAGAAACCCTGAACCCCCCAATTTGCTGGTGTTGGAGGCCAGACTGTTGCCTGGCTGCACTTAAAGGGTGGCGACCCTTGTCCTGAGGTGGTTTAATGCACTTCTCCACCATCAGGAATCTTCTCCCATGGGCGCCATCTTTGGTTTGAAAGCACCCATCCATCCTCGCCATACACCCGCCGGCCCTCAACCTCTTTCCAATCGACTGCATCTTATCCAGTGCTACATTGTTTGAAAAATGTTGTCATTCCCTGCTTCCGTTCTTGCGACCGCCACCATCTGTGGAAGATTCTCCATCCAAAAACCCCCCAAAAACTATGGCTGCGTATTCAAGCCTCCAGACACTCATTTTCTCCATTCTGGTTGCAACTGTTAAGCCCTACCTTTACCGAGCTCATATTAGACTTGCCATGGCTCTGGGAAGGGCCAAATTGCACCTGAACACCAAGATACAGGGTCGAAACCCTAGCTCCCATTCCATGAGCTTTCAAACAGCTCCATAAGCCGTCACCGATGGATTAGTTACAATACTTATGCCCATAGTATAATGATTTTTATTTGTATTTGAAGAATGTGCTATGGTTTTCTAAACTCAATATTGTATATTTTTGAGTGTGTATATATAAGAGAAGTGAATTAAAATCATCTTCATATAATTAGCATTTAGCAAGTAGAGGGGTATTCCATGTTATATTGACACAATTTAATTAAATTAATAAATCTTAAAATGGATACAAGGCAATTTTTTCAAATTATGTGTTAAAATTATAAGGCAATAAAAAAATAAAGAAAATGTCTTTTTGAAGGTTTTACGAGTAAAATCATAGTATCTTCAACACTTAAATTTTGACACTTTTTTAGTAAATTATGAGATTTAATAAAAGATACCATAATGCGAATAGTCTCTATCATATGTTTATGCATTCTTAGTTAATCAAAGTTTCAAAGTTATGTTTTACTGTCGAATTAAATTTATGTTAGTTAAAATGGTAGTTCTAATAAGGTAAACTCTATTGATATCGCAGATGGATGTAATACGACTTATAAAGGTATAGGTAATATGATGACTTTGACTATCAAGTTTCATGCTTAGTACGTGGGTTTTATTTGATGCCTATTTGGAATTTTCTAATATAAATTTAAGATGGGTGAATAGTTTGAAGACCGTAGGCCTTAGTTCTTAAGACTAGCATCTATCGTGAAGAGTTCCCGAGCTCACTAGTGAATTGGCGATTTCATTTTGTGAATTTTCACTTATTTGTGACCTTCCTTTAAGGTTATTTAGTGTCCTCATATTTTGTTTCTATATAAGTCGTGAGAGGAGAACCACAAGGGTATATATATCATGGCTTGACAAGATATTAAAGAGAGACATTGAAGCTTGCACTGTTTAAGATGCATGAATACTTAAATGAAATATTAAAATGAAGCTAGAGAAAGCTTTGCAGGATTCATATTGTGAAATGGAGCTAGAGAAAACATTTCTAATCCAAGAAGAGTTTGCAAGATCTACTCCATTGATGGCAAGGGATGGTGATCCTTTAAGGAAACTTTATTCAAGTCTCCGAAGTCCACATAGAGGTGGATATCACCATTTTTCTTTCGAACCGGTACTCGATTCGACACCCAAGTACTATGCTTGATCACATAAGTGATCTTTGAATCAATCAACTTTTTTAATTCTTGTACCATCAAAGATTCTATCTTTAGGTTCACGGACCTCTAATATTTCGTAATAGGTTTGGATCCTTCAACCAATTCAATGGTATTCTCAATGATATCCTAGTTATAACCTATCTAGTCATTATATGTCCAAGAAATGAATCTTTCGTACCTTTCAGCTATGGACTTCAGTCTGTCTTTATCGGAGACAAAAAAAATCTCCCTTATCTTTAGCTTTCTACCAATTTCTACCTCAAGATCTTCATAATCCTTTTGATCAGCAATGAACTTCCACTTGTCTTTTCTAGAATCATCATAGTCAAATACATTTTCCAAAGTTATCAAGCCTTGTGGTAATTTATTTCCCTTTACTTAGATTAATTGATCTTCATATGCTTCCTTGATCATGGAGTTCAGTTGTTCAACAAAATCTCTACAGTGTTTTAAAAAAAATGAAATCTACTCATCAATCTCATGTACTTTCCATGTTTTTATCATTATTAGGCATGCCTAGTCTGATAATCACTTAGACTGAATGTTCATTTATAAGAAAATATGTCATAGTCTCAAACTGAGAGCCAATGTAGCTAACTAATTTTCCTTTGTATTTTGTTTCCTTGGAATCGGTTGGATATTGAAAGTGTCAAATATTTTGACTAGATCCCATACCCTATGATAGTAGGATCACATACAAGGATTCTTGGCCATAGAACTATTAAGGAGTTGTCTTATGACCAACACAGAATCACCAAACGCTCTGAATTTCTTGATTCTCATACTTTTAGCTAGATCCAGGCCTCTGACTACTCTCTCATATTTTTCTTCATTATTTGTAGAACTGAACTGATAATGAAAGGCTCTTTTTACTTCTTCTCCTAAAGAGAGATTAGATGGAAACTGGTGCCTTAACTAATATGACATCTTTCTCCATCAAAATACATTTTCCATATTTATGATGCTCGGTGACTGATATCCTTTTCTACATTTTGTTTCTCATCGGTGACCCTAGGGATAAGATGATCTTCATAAAAAATCATATAAGTTCCAAGGCTAGTGATATGATAACTCCCAAAGGGTTCATTCTCAATGAAACTATTGAGTAGGACCTTCGCTTCCTCAGTCTTATCACCAGTTACATCTTCATCCTTTAATATTTCAATACAATACATCTCATATTTAGAAATAGAGGTGTGAGTGGCTTCAAACTTGAGCATAGGTTCATTGGCCACACGGGTGCTATGCATTGGTTTTGACAGCACCTTGCACTTAGCTCCATGTTTGGTTCTTAGGATAAGGTGAGACTAGTCAAGTGACATATAACCTCCAATTTTAGTAGTAAAATCATACGATAGACAAATACCAAAAATAAGGGGGAATATCCATGACTATAATTTCTTGAGGAACTGTGATAGTAGGGCACAAAAATATAGTCAAGGGAAGATCCTTTATTACACCTATCAATTGGACCCTTTTCCTAGAAATTTACGTGATTCCCCTACTAGAAGGCTCATATTCTATGCGGATTACGTATGTTATTTTCTTGGGCATAATACTGCTAACGACTCTACAATCAATCATTGATTTATGCAAAAACTTGTCCCCTATTATCAAAGTCAGAAAGAATGGCATGGTTTGGATTTACCTACTTCTTCTTTTGCACCATCACCTAAATTTACCAACATGATAGGTTGCTACTTCTGATAAATTTTTAGCTCTACAGTAGGTACTTTTTCTTTGAGTTGCGCTTGCTCATCCATAGCCTCAAAAAAAAAAAAAATTAAATGGTCATTTGACTGTCAGTAAATTTTTTTTAAAAAAAAAAGAAACAAAATTTTGTTTCGGGCGGGGAGGGCTGAAGCCCTACCCCTACCCGCAGTTCCTTGGGAGGCTGCGCAGGCGCTGCCCCCATCCCACTGTGGAACACAGTGGGGGTACGGCGTCGGCCACGACCGACCGCCCACCGCTGTGCCTCCACAGTGGTGTGGAGGGCGCCGCTCCGCCGGCTCCCCACCCTTGCACCACTGCTTTCCCTCTCCTCCGCCCGCCGGAAACCCATCCGCCGCCTGTTTTCATTCGCCGCAGCCCATAAATGTTGATTTCGCCACCCGTAACCAGTTTGGTCGCCGCCACTCTTTTCCCCCTTTGGCCGCCCGGAGCATATCGCTTAGGGTTAGGGTTAAGTTTGTGGGCTGGTTTTTGTATTTTATTTTCTTGGTGTAGTAAATTTAAGTTAGTAGATTAGATTTTCCCCAAATAGACATTTACATATGTAAATAAGATAGTTTTAATATTGTTTTAAAATAGGTGTCTTTATCAAATTTAATAATGCATAAAGATTTCTTTAGACTAAGATTTGATTTAATTTAGATAAAATTAAATTAGTTTTTTTATTAGAGGTATAAATGGTTTAAATTGATGAATTAGAGAGTTATAGTTAACGTATATATTATTTTTTTTAGTAGATCAAATAGTGGATTTTTAAAAATACTATTACGTTGTTCTATTCGAATTTTCTCCATGGAAATTTATTCTTATTTAGAATATTATTTTATATTTAAAGGGCTTTAAAATTTAATTATTATTTTTTTATTTGAAGTTATAATGTTCTTAAGGTATAATTTATTTCTTTGAACTGGATAGTTTAATCCCCTTAATTTATGAACTAATAGACTCTAGAATAGGGGTTATTATGTTTAAAGATTTTATGCGAGTTAAAAAAAAAAAAAAACGTAAATCAACCAATTTTATTATTTTCGCTGAACTAGATTAGCGTTAGACGTTGTTAACATTCCCCTTTGACCGTTTTTGTGTAGGGTTGACTTTTGGTCAAACCCCGGCCAAACCTTGACCACTCACCTCAAAATTTGAACCAGATGTTCCTTGCAGTCTCTGGACCCTAGGTTTTCATTTTTGTGCCTTTCGGTGATAGTTGACTTTTTGGTCAACATAGGTTGACTTTTTGGTCAACATAGGTTGACTTTTTGGTCAACCATCTCGAATTGCATGCCATGGCCCTCTTTAGAACTTAGTAGGCCCTAGTGACCCTCCTTCGCGTATTTCAAAGTATAGTTGACTTTTGGTCAACCCTAGTTGATTTTTAGTCAACTATCTCGATTTGCGTGTATGAGTCTTCCTTAGGGTTTAACAAACCCTAGTGCTTACCTTTCACACATTTTGGAGTATAGTTGACTTTTGGTCAACTGCCTCGGTTTGTGTGCAGATCAAGCTTGTAGCATAAGGAATCCTTTTTGGTTTTTGTTTTCCCCTTGCACCGTTTTGCGTGCATGTATTACTTTGGAGGTAGTTCTGTTATCGTTTTTGTGCTTAAAAAAAAAAAATTCTTTTGTTTGTGTGTTTTTGCCCAACTTTTGGGCATGACAGTTTATCCTGGTTCTCAAGGGATTCCTTCAGCAGTTGTTTTTGTTCAAGACTTGCAAGTATATCCCAAATAGATATATTCATTGAGGCTTTCTTTAGTTGTTCCACTATGTTCATAGTCAATTCTAAGGGGAATTTGGTATCTTTCAGTTTGTATAGTATGAACTACCTTGGTTTCTAAACTGGTTATACAAGGGGTTCTAGAGCAGCACGCTTTTTGGCTCCAAAACTCGCACACGACATCTAAATTTCTTTATTTGGTGGAATGGGGTAAATTAATTTGCCAGTGAACCTCCTCTTTGATCGAGTGTTGTAATCTAATTACACTTGAGGAATATTCGATGTTGATGCTTGATTAGTGAAAATGATGTTGTTATTTAGTATCTACGAGAATAGAGTATGATCAAGGGAAATCTCTAACTCTTTTTCAAGAGACATCCCTTATATCTGAGCTATTAGTATGTAATTCTTGATCCCAGTCGAAGAGTAACAATAGACTTGAGCATTAGGGGTCGTTCATCAAATTCTTTGTTCTGCTACCTTTTGTTGCAAATTTCCCCTCAGACAATTTCAGGGCTTATGGACACAATTGCATGGAAAAAAACATGCACTTATGTCCTCTACGTAATAATTTTGAGTAACTACCATTTCTTGATAAGGATTGTGAGGAAATTTCTATATCAGGGATGGAATGGGGACCAGTTGCTTAGAAGAATATCCTTGGCCATTATTCCCTTAATTGTCATTTTCTTGATTGTTTCTATTCTATCTCTAGTATTGGTTGGGATGATAAGGAGACCTCCCATTTGGTGTTTGTGATAATTCTACTATTGTGGCTATTTGTGTGTGTCCTATTGCCCCATAATATTGGTCAACTCATTTGAGACATTTTTCAAGAGGTTTCACATATAATTCATCTCTACTAATAGGGAAGGTGTAGCTACCTGGTGTGCCTATGCATTTGGATAAATATACATAGATTATGGAGGGGTAGTGGATCTTGTGGAAGTCTCACTTTCAATTTTATTTGGGCCTTGCAAGGAAACTTATGGAAATACTGGAAACAATGGTCTAGATGGTAGCTTACCTACATCTATCAAGTTATTTTCCACTCTTATGGCTATTTCATATGTTTTTGGTATATATGCCCTTCCCAGGCTTTGGATGGTCTAGGTTGTATTTGAATTAAATACTTATTAGTAGAATAAAAAGGCCATGTAGGTTGGAGGATGAGCATCTGTGGAGATTCTATGCCATGTTTTGTGAAACTTCCTATGGAAGTCAGCTACAACCTCTTGAGGAGCTCTCTTGAGATTGATCAACTACTAAATCATAGATGAATGGTCACCTTTTTCATTGAAATAACTATAAAATTGATTACCCAAGTCATCCCAGGTACCTATGTTGTTCGGCGACAAAGATCTATACCATTGTAACACTTTACCCTTGAAGGATGCAACTAGGAGTCTCATCGCTACATTTTGTTGTGTAATATAATGTACTATATAGGTATTTTCTACATATATCATATGCTCAATAGGGGTTTTCTCACCCTCTCCAATAAATTTAGGTAAGGACTTGATATCACTAGTAGGAATTGCATCCCAATTCATAGCAATAGTTGGTGTAACAAGGGGGCTTCCACTCTCTCAGGTCACAAAGTTGTGTGAGATCATTGGCACTTTAGGGGGCGGTGGTGTTGATGCAATTGACAAAGATGTTCCAAATCTAAATTTGGTTATAGTGACTATGAGAGGGATCAATAATCTAGGATAGCAAGCAAATTGGGATCTTGTGGCAATGTGTGTGGCTCATACACATATTTTATATCAAGCTCAGTGATGGTTTGGTCCCACTGGCCATGCCATAAAAATGAACTATTGATCCTAAATTTTATAACTCAAAAAAGTAACAAATCTTATGGGAAGTTCAAATGGTGTGGAACCAAGATTCTACCATTTGGAGCAACCTCGAAGATTGAGAAGTTGACTTTTCATGAATATCAGGGTTGAAACAAGAGAACATTGAATTAAATCTAAAGTTGAGGTGATGCACCAAAACATTTCATTGATAATCTCAAAATAATTGATGATAAATCAAAGTTTGACTACAAAGATCAAAACGTAAATACTATCTCAATATTCAAGTGTAGCATGTCAAAATCCCTTCATTGTAGAGGTGAGAACAAAATAACTAGATCTATGATACAGGTTATCACTTTCATATCACTTCATGGGTGGATCTATAAAATCTATAGAGACAACATATACATTCAGTAGTATTCTTATTCATCCATTCATTCTCAATAACATCATAGACTTGGAACAAACTCATATATTCAACTATCTTTAACTGGAAGAGTTCACAACATGATCCACGACTAAAGATAATCTCATAAAAAAAAAGTAGCAAGAGTCAAACAAGATATTTGTTTTTTAAATGACATAAACTTCTACTATGTTCAATATTAGTTTAAAATCCAAAAGGCTCCATAGAGCATAGTCGATCATTTAAATTAACATAAATTTTATGAAAATGTAATCTAAAAAAGATATCTAGAACAATATATGAAAATAAAAAGTATTTTCTCTAGTAAAATAGAGTATTAGTTTTGGCATAATCTAACTCTTAAAATATAGCCAATTGCATCCTTTTAAACAAAATCTCTATGAGAAAAATATTCAACAAATCATTGTGCATGCTTCAAAAGGTGTCCATGGATAGTTATTACGCTATCAATCATTGGAAAGAAACTTCCGTCAGGTGTGTTGGTAAAAGTAGAAACACATCCATCAAACATGCATCTAATAATAAACTACACACCTTTTCTCCATTACGCCCATTGAACGGACGAAATGATCCTTTTCCTTGATCACTGCAAGAGACACATGTCACAATGATGGACCTTCTTGCGATAGTTTCTCCTTAAAAATTCTATGAACATGACATGTGTCTCGTAAAAGGAAAGCCCACATACGAGAAGTAATAACATCATTACAACTAAAATAGATCTCCCACCCAACTTTGAAACTGAAAGCCCACATAGTGCACTATGAAAATTAGAGCTATGTGTATAGCGATATACACATGTTATTGGTTACATTTGTGTTTTTGGAACATTGTACTTAGCTTACAAGCTGACTTTGTACAAAGTTACAAACTATATTTAATTAACATTTTGACATATTTCTCCATCTGCTTATTTTCTATGCTATTGTGGTATCATCGTATGTTTTTTGCAATGTAATTAGTGATATGAATATAAATGATGAAAATATATTCTTAATATATCGATGATGTGAAAATGATCTTTAATTATTTATTGAAAAATAAATAAATTTTGGTTGTTTTTCTTCAAGTCTACTTTTATTTGTAAATTCAATTTTTTTTCTCAATTTTATTAAAAATCCCACTCCTCTAGTTTGCCCATATGAAAAACAAAATATAAAATAACAAATAAAATTTAACCATTACCATGTAGGTGCCTTTAGCAACATGGAAATTAGTCCAAAAAAGAACTGAAATATATAAATTACAGTTGAAAATAATGTAAAAACTTTAATTGATTTTTTCTTTTTCAAGTAAGACAAAGGGCACTATATATATATATATA
>MU225256.1:9222585-9245541 GCA_018584345.1 Thuja plicata | reverse complement strand
GTCTTCCGATTTCAAACAGTTTAACGACAATATGCATCCGAATGTGAAAGTTTTTCTCAAAATGTAGAGTTCAATGTCCGTTTAGGCAAAAAAGTGTAACCCACTATTGTGGTATCACCCATAGGCTCTCTTTGATATGGATCTCCAGGATGTTAATTGCACTTGGTCTAATAGAAGAGTTGGCATGGATCTTATTCAGGTCTATCTTGATCATGCTCTAATGTTTGGTAGTTGGTTCAACAGCTTTTGCTGCTCGCTTTCCTCCCTCACGAAGGTTGGGTCCAATCACTTCCCTATCTCTTTTTTTACTGACTTGGTGAAGGTAATTGGTAATCTCCCCTTTAGATTTGAGAATATGTGGATAGATCACCCGGAGATTGAGCAGAGGATTAGTGATTGGTGGAATATTAACATTTGGGGCACTGCTATGTTTAGGGTGTCTAAGAAACTGCAACATATTAAACAAAATATTAAATCTTGGAGTAAGGAAGTGTATGGTGACATCTTTAAAACCAAGCATGACTTGATTAAGTAGCTTTATGATATTCAGGAAACTATTCAGCAGATTGGCATGTCTCAAGATCTTAAGGATAGGGAGGAGACCTCTTTTGGCCAAAACTCATAATATCATATCCAAAGAGGAAGTGTACTGGAGACAATGGTCAAGATCACTTTGGTTGAAAGCTGGGGATAAGAACACCAGGTTCTTCCATATGTCTACTTCTAAGCATAGAGCTTCAAACAAAATTTCTAGACTCAGGTTGGATTCCAGTGTGGTAAGTAATGATAAGGACATTTCTATGGCTAGGGTTGACTTTTTCTCTTCCCTTTTATCTAAAGATAATACACTTTCCCTCGTAAACCAAGCCTTGATTCTTGATGCTATCCCCTCCATCCTGGATGATTCTAGTAATAAGAAGCTGACTGCTATCCCCTCCTTGGAGGAAATCAAGCTTTTTTTTTTCTCCTTCGAGGGTGATAAGTCCCCGGGTTCGGATGGGTTTCCTCTGTTATTTTTTTCATAAATTTTTGCACATCATGGGCTTGGAAATCTGCAATGCTATGAAAGAATTCTTTGGGTCAAGAACGTTGCTTAAAGAAATTAATTCTACCTTCATTGTCTTGATTTCCAAAAAGTGTGGTGCTGATTTTGTGGATTCCTTTGGGCCGATCGACTTATGTAATTCAGTGTACAAAAGTTTTTCCAAGGTTCTCACCCTTACATTGCTCGCTATTCTCCCCAATATTATCTCTCCCCAGCAGAGTGGTTTTGTCCCTGGCAGGAAAATTCTTGATTCCATAATGAAGGTGCATGAGGTCATTCACTCTACTCACTCCTCTAACAACTATAGTTTTCTATTGAAACTCAATCTCTTGAAGGCTTATGACAGGGTGGATTGGGATTTCTTGATCAAGGTTCTTCGATCCTTTGGTTTCTTTGATAGATTCTTGCAGCAGGTTTTCCAGCTCATTAGTACTTTTATGGCTGCGGTTATTGTGAATGGCTACTCTTCCATTTTTTTCAAGCCTTCCAGGGGGATCTGTCAAGGTGATCCCTTTTCCCCTATTCTCTTTTCTATTCTAGCAGAGTTTCTTGGTTGCTATTTTTAGAGATTGGCGATTGGTAGATCCATCATGGATCTCAATCCTTCCTTTGCTTCTAGGTCATGCTCCCATGAGAAATTTTTTGATGAAACAGTTATCATGGGCTTTTTGACCATCTAGGAGGCCAAAATGATTAAACATACACTTTCTAATTATTCTTTGGCTACTGGTCAAATTGTTAATTGGAATAAGAGCTCTCTATTTTTTAATAACATGCCGGTGGAAAGACAGAATTGAATTGCCATAATTATTGGTTGTGAAATTGGTGCTTTACCTGCCACTTACTTTGGTCTTCCCTTGGGCTTAAAACCTCCTGACTCATTTTGGGCTGGTATCATGGATAGATTCAATAGTAAATTTGATGGCTGGAAGGGAGATCTGTTAAGTCAAGCTGGTAAACTCCAACTCCTAAAGGCCTCTCTGTAGAGTCTCCCTATCTATACCCTTAGTCTCTTTAAAATCCTTGGCAAATTTGTACAATTAATTGAGAAGATTCAGAGAAATTTTCTTTGGACAGGAGTGGAAGAAAGAAATAGATTGGCCTTAGTTTCCTGGGACAAGGTGTGCACTTCAAAGAAGTGGGGAGGCTTAGGGATCCACCCCTTAAGGGTTACCAATCAGGCATTACTTGCTAATAAAATTTGGAGGATGTTTGGTGAGAAAAAAGAGTGGAATGAGATTATCCACAACAAACATCTCTATTCATTCCCTCATAAATCAGATTTTATGAAGTCTCATGTGAACGTGCATGGTTCTTTTATTTGGAATTGCATTTAGCAAGCTAAGGAGATGACTTTCAACAGAGCTAAGTGGTATTTGGGTAATGAAAGGAGAATTAAATTCTAGGAATATTGTTGGCTCAAAGATTATCCTCTGAATTATATTCCTTCCCTCTAGCCTTTTATTGACATTTGTTTATAGAGATTCGGTCCGTAGGTTAAAGATTACTGGGTCCACTAGTCTTGGGTTGATCTTTCTACTATTGATTTCTCTCTTAAGCCTCTGATGCTGGATATGAATGTTTGGAAAGTGGACTCTATGAGGGAGGACAATTTGATCTAGGGGATGCTCCCTTCTGGAGTCTTCTTTGTCACCTGTGCCTCTGAGATTTTTTTGAAGCAGCCGGATCCTCCTCCCTTTTGGGCCCAAGTTTGGGATATATGGTTAATTCCTAAAATTAACATTTTCTTTTGGCTGGTTTTGCGGAACAAGATTTTTACTATTGATAATCTTCAAAAGTGAGGCATTATTATACCTAACAGATGTTCTCTATGTAAAAATGTTAAGGAATCAATTTACCATTTGGCTATTAACTCTCAGTACATCTGGGAAGTCTGGTGTCTCATTTTGCAAGGCTAGAAGATATGCTGGTTTTTCCCAGACAATATGGAGAATTTCTTAACTCAATGGACAAATGTTGAGGTTCCAATGGATAGGTTGTTGTGGAACATCATTACCCATCATTTTATCTAGAAACTATGGAGAGAATGCAATGACATAGTGTTTAGAGACACTGCCCTTCCTCTGGTGGTGATAGCCGAGAAGATTAAGAGAAGTGTTAAGGAGGTGTTAAGCATGATTTTTATGTTGGAGTTAATACTGCTTGCACCAAAGTGAATTCCTCATCCCAGTGGGAGAATGCCATCTGGCTGGATTAAAGGCAATTTTGATGACATGATGAAGGGTAACCCAGGGCTTGCTGGCTATGGAAGAATTATTCAGGATGACATGGCTAACTATCTTTCTTCTGCGGCACTTCCTATTGGTGTCTAGACCAATCACGTGGCGGAGGCAATGACTCTATTTCAAACTTTAAAAATTATAAAAGATGACATGTCTTCGAACGTGTTTATTGAAGGCAACTCTATGAACATTTTAAACTTCATTAAAGGGGTGACAAAGCCATCATGGTCTATTAAGGCAATTATAGAGGAGGTACAAATTATCATTAATTCCTTTAAGCAGGAGATTATTTCCCATAACTTCAGGGAGGCTAATAGTATTGTAGACGAGTTGGACATCACTGTTAGGGTGAAGGACATCATGACTTGGCATGGAGGAAATGATTTGACTGTCAATTTGAAGACCAAGTTGGAATTTGATAAGACTCACATCAAAAGAGAAGATTTGGAATATCTAAGAAAGCTATGATGAAAAGATGCAAGTTAATTAAAGCAGTTATAAGGGTTACAAAAAGTCTTGACTTTCTCGAGGAGGCTGAGCATAGACACACGTATATTTGTGTTGTGCTCAATTTGAAGTATTCTATTGTGTTCTATATCTATATTGTCTTAGCCATTTCTATTGAGAGTCTGTTCTCTGAGAACATTATGGGTGGAGGTCTTAACCGCAGGGAGCCGAAGAATTGAAAAAAATGGAAGAATAAGCCTGAGGTATGGGACAAGCTTAGGAAGGGTGGGCTCACCAGGTACATGGAATGCCTTCATGGGTCCAAAGATGAAGTCACGAAGGCTTTTTTTAGGAGCTAGAAGAATGGCACTGTGACTATTTAGGAAATGGCGATGCAAATCACCGAAGATCTTAATGTGGAGGTGTTTGGATTGAACACCAAGGGAAAGATTTTCTATAGAGACAAGAAGATGTCTCAACAGGCCATTCAAAACTTCCCAAAAGACAAGGCAGAGGTTGAGGGCATGGTGAAGCACTCTGGTGGCTCTTATGATGTGGATACTTTCAAAGAGATCTGGGCGAAGGTTATGATGGATATCATGGAGTATATCTCTCTGGATGGTAGGTATAAGCATGCTCACTTCTATCATTTTGTGATACTTTGTCATTTTAGACATAAGGTTAGGGTTTATTTCCTATTTTATCTTCTGCACTCCCTTCGCCATAGCATTATTTATCACAGGAAGAAAGAGAGCAAGCCATTTTGCATGAGGGTCTTATCCTTTTAATTGTTGAGCATATCAAGAAAGTTGCTGTTAGTAGCCCTATTATCCCCTCACCTAGGGACTCTGGTTCTACCAAGGCTTTGTTGAAGACAATTATTCAATTGTGTATTGTCATTGATGTTACACATGTATATACTTATGTAGTGATGTTACACAAATGACTACATCCAGACCAAGCATAGTTGGTGAATGGAAAGAGTTTTTCAGTGTTGACCAAGACCATCTGGGTATTGAAGATGTTCAGTGTTGACCGAGTCACTTAGGCATTTCAGTCATGGTCAGGCATTAAAGAAACACAGTGTTAATCGAGTTGATTATTTAGTGTTAGCTGACTAACAGTGGTTTGCATTCTATAATTAATTGGTTATATGAGGCTGACTGAATTATGATTTATTATTTATTTAGAAGTGTATTCAAGCCAACTTGGCAAGGCTTATCATATATATGAAAGGTCCATTTTGGATTGAATGAGAGAGAGTGTGAAAAGTAGAAGACAAGCAGAAGTGTGGAATTTTGTGATATGAAGAGTGAAGGAAAAATCAGATGGGATTTTGATTGAGTACAGAACACTCGGAGCTGAAATAGAATATTTGATCAGCAAGGATCTAGTTATAACCATCTAACAAAGATCTGAATTAGCAAAGATAGTTGCATACACATACAAGTCAATTCATTGTTACTTTCTAATAATTATAGTAGTGATCTCAAATCTCTTAACAGAGTAGACTTAACAGTCTTTTTGTAAATCCTCTCACAAGGTAGCATTTCTATGTTGAAGTGTTGAAGACCTCTAACAAGGCCACTCCTCACAGGGTGATTTAAAGCCTCTAACAGGGTCACACCTAATAGTGTGTTTTTTAACCTTTAACAATGTTGGATCCTAATAGGGCCCACTTCAGAAGAGTGAAAAATAGTAACTAGTTACATTGGTGGTTTTTCCCATATTGGGTTTCCACATTAAATCTTGGTGTCACCTGTGTATATGTTATTTTTTTTATGCTTTATGTTTTTGCACTTAATCACTAAAGTATAATTGCATTGGATATTATAAAGATTGCTTTGACACCTGAGTTACAGAAGAATATCTTAATTGACCGAGTAACAGTGTTATATTGTTTAAGACATCTAAGGGACAAGGGATTTGTTTTGGAGTAACTGATTCACCCCTCCCATCTCAGTTACTCATCTCATTTCCAGCAATTGGTATTAGCGCTGAAAGTGCTTTCAGAGAAGCTTTCAAGGCCTAAGCTAAAGATTAAAGATGTCTTACAGAAGGGAGATCCCAAAGCTAAACAAAGAGAACTTCCATGGGTGACAAGAGTTGATGAAGCGACATCTATCTACTATTGAAGATGCTGGTTTGCAATCTTTGGACATCAAATATGTGGAACCAACAACAACTATTACTATGGAAAAAATTATGGAACAAAAGCTTCATAACATAATGATGATTGATATAGCTTCTTCACTCAGCTACTCAAAATTTGTTGAAGTCAAGGACTGCCCTATAGCCTATGATATGTGGAAGAAATTATAGGATATTTATGAAGGAGATGCAAATGTAAAGAGAGAAAAGCATAAAGTCTTAGAGAACAATTTGATCAGATGAAAATGAAAGAAGGAGAAGACATTACAAGATACAGTGAAAGAACCAAGAAGATTATGAGTGCCATCAGAGCTGCAAGAGGAATAATTGAAGATACTATAACCACCTAAATTTGGTCTATTTCAACTATGGACCCTATTTTCCCTAAGTGTGATCATACCCTCGATTATGTGAAAATGACCCTATTACCGCTTGGCATAATTCTTTAAATCAATTTAATGTCCTAGGTGATTTTTATCACTAATTTATATTAAATATTATAGGCCATACAATTCAAATCAATTTCAACCAATTAAATCGAATCAAAATCAAACATGGCCATAGTATTTAATTATAAAGGAATTAAATAAATCTCTACATCAATTACCCACTTGCAAAATAACCCATTCCCCTAGCCTATTTAATTTAATTAAAATGGCTATAGTCCCCTAATTATTTAAAAGCAATTTCATTGTTTTAATAATTAATTCTTATATTGTTAAATGAATTAAATAAGTTTAATTCATTCATTAATATTCCCCTAACCCACCTCCTAATGTTGTCACATTCCATTAGGGAATGCTTAGCAACTCCACCCACTTGAGAAAGTCCACTTTCTCAAGATGGACTTTCTTAAGGTCCACCTTCTCAAGCCATCCTCCCATGCTTCTTAAAGGCTTTCATTAATGCCTTATTAATGAGAAGACCTTAAGACTATATCTCTCCCATGCCTTATTAATGCCTTGGGCATTAATGCCTCTTACACCTCCATTAATGGGTCTTCCAACTCATTAATTCACCTTGTCCCCCCCCTCTCTCTCTCTCCCATTCTGCTATAAATAGAAGCCACTTTTGAGAGTAAATAAGCCTTCATCCTAGATTACAAATGTATTGTTATGTTGTTGGATTAATCCTAGACTAGTATTTCACTTCCCATTTCATGCTTTTTCATTGTTATTATTCACATGCTTCGAGCTAGAATGCTTGTTTATCATCTTTTTATCTTGTTTTAATCTAAAAATCCTTCATGCTAGGTTGTATTCGTCACTGATTGTAGCATATTTTGAGGGCTAATATGTTACTAATTACACTCTTCCTAGTTAGCAGGCAATAGGTCGATATTAGTGGTTTTGTATGCTTATCTAACCATTTTGGACTAATGGAATGACTTATTGAGTGTTTGTGTCTTTCTTAACAGGTTCTGAAATACACACGCACATTTTTGGCGCCCACCGTGGGTCGCAAATTTAAATTTGGCCTCATTTTCTAACACTTTCTTGTCAATTTGCATGCTCAAGATTCAGAGATAGAATCACATTTAATCATCCAGGATCGCATCTCGGATATGCCATTGCACCGCGTAAATTCTGGCTCACATCTGATATTTCCCAGGTCATTTCTGGTTTAGGGCTCGCATCTGGTTAGCAAGGGATCACATTTGGTGTAAGAGCTCGCATACAGTATACTGTATCATATTCAGTATAAATTTAGGCTCGTATTTGGTTTGAAGGCTTGTGCATTCGGTTTGCCTAACCCCTAACATTCTAACAAGTAGTGTTTTTGATGATTGCAGCTTAACGAGTGTTTGCAGGTATCTTTGGGAGGTTTTCATGGAGTTGTACTAAAAAGATACTAACGTGGTTTTCGCAGGTTTCCAACCCCATCTTGACTTCTATTTCCTTGCTTTCCAAAACATAAAACCATTTCTCTACTTGCTAAGACAACTAGATAATATGCTCTTTTCCTCTTGAGGAGAATCAAAAAATCGGACGTTGTCTTATCATTTATGATGAAATTGGGGGTAAATTTACAAACAAACACATCATTTAATTGCTTTTGGAGTCAGTAATTGAACAAAACAAATCACTAAATCATATGGGATCAATGAACAAAATCGTATAATTCTTTTCAGATTCAGTAATTGAACAAAACAAAGCACTAAATATGTGGTCTCAATGAACAACACATCGTTTAATTGCTTTTGGATCATAAATTGAACAACACAAACTCACTAAATTTTTTGGTTAATTGAACAAGGCAAACTTTCCCTTTCTATTTTATGTAAAATAGGAACAATTAAATCAGGCTCAACATAGCTTGAGGGAAAGAATTTTTGTTTTAAGTGTTTGGGGAGAAAACAACTTAGATTAGGAGAGTATTCTCTTCTTCTTCAGAAGAATCAGAAATCTAGACATCCAAAGCTCGCCAATCCTGGTTACCGATCTTTAAATAGTAGAGGGCCTGCCGGTTGACGAAAAAATCTCCCGGGAACGACCCAAGTGAGGATAGGTCTTATGCTGACCCTTCCAACTCACTATAAATAGTTGCTTCCTCATAGGCCAAAGCCTCAGAAGCTGGAACTCATTTTGTTCTTAGAATTTTGACATCATTCCTTGAACATATTTGGGTATATGTGGAGCGCAGCCGCTTGAATCTTGCTTGCGAGACTACATATATTCAGGTACCCATAGGGCTAAACGCCTGAATTTTGCCTTGTGCAATTCTATGGGGGAAAATTGTGAATGGATTTCCAAATAATCTACAACAACTTCAATTGAAATAATTCCCGATTCATCCCCGAAAGGGTGATAATCTTTGTGCGAGGAAAAAAGTAATTGCCCCAAGACACTCATCATATTGTGCCCTCACATGCATTTGGAGTCGGCTAATATAGCATCATAACTAGAGCCATTGCATGCTTGGTGATGGCTATATTCTGATTAGCATTTGAGTGTGTACCTAAGTCAACGAGCAAATATTTTCATCGTCCATCCAGAAATTAGGAAAGATGAGTGTTTGTTGCACCCTCTTAACAATGCAAAACTATTTGACGTGTTTAAAAGACCATTAAAAAGATAAGCTCCTCAAAACTATCGACAAAATTCAAACCCTGGAGTACAAGTGTTTTTGACACCTTACAACACCTTTTGACGCAATCTAGAAACAAGCAACATTACGCACTTTGAAAATAGGCTTTTCAAAATTGATCACAACTGACAAGACTATCATAAGATCGCATCCTAAATTTCCTGAGTCATATTCTGGGTCTAGGATCACATTTAGTATCACTGGATCACATTTGGTCAGCATACATTCGTATCCAGATTTTAGGATCGCATCTGGTTCCATCAGAAGCTCGCATCTGGGAGCTCACATTCAGGACAGTGGGCATTTCTAGGAGTTTTTTTTAAAAAGTCTCAGTTGTTTTAGGTACCCTTTTTTCTCTTTAGCTAGTTCCTGTTGTCTCTTCTGGTCTCCCTACTGTTATTTTCAAACACTTTTGAAACGTCCACCTTGCATGCTTAGTTAGTCTTTCATGATCAGTTCAATACGTGTGGTCTACCCATTTTCTATCAACAACTTGGTTCCCAACTCACTATCAGGGCATTCTAACCCTCTGATGCTAGAATCATTTACATCCACCAACAACAAATAGTTACTTCTACCTAGACACACCCACTTGAATGATCTGAAATCCTTACTTGCACTATTGGGAAATGTTACCAAAGTTGAGAAACAAACTTCATGGTTAACACGAGATGCAACAAGTACACAACTGAAGGATCAAAAGTGCCTCCTAAAACACCACACTTTTAAGGAGAAACTTCTCACAGTTCCCTGCTTGATCTAGATTCACCTCAAATGGATAGAAACACTAACAAATGGAGTAAGGCCTTTGAGGGTTATAATGATCGTAAACAAGCACAATCTGAAGGCACGAAAGAGGAAGAAAGACCCAAGTTTGAACATAATTTGTTTGGGTCAGATAGTGAAGAAGAAATCCCTGAAGATGAATACGAGAAACTAAAACAAAACAAAAGGATCCATAAGCTATTGGAACAGATCATTCATGATGATAAAGAAAAATACTTCCTCCATTTAGCATCCACAGGTGTCAAATTACCCAAGGATTATGATGTGGAAAAACTCAAGGAAAAGGAGGTATCAAACCCCATAGTTATTCTCACCAAACAACTCAATCTAATGCAAACAGAGCTCATGAACCTCAAACAAGAGAAAGAGAAACCTAAAACAAAATACTCTTTGGATACCATTTGTCCATTTCCTTTCAACAAGAGTATCACTATGGTCCCATTTCCCCCCAACGTGGCAAGACCAAAGTATGACAAATACACGGGAGAAAATGATCCATTCGACCATGTAAGAGAATTTTGTGCTCTAAGCATTGAGGACATGCACAAACCCACATACCTCATGCGACTATTTCTAGGAAGTCTAGGAGGTAATGCCATGGAGTGGTTCTCAAAACTAAACCCTAAGGTCAATACATTCGAGGAGTTAATCCAACAATTCATCCAACATTACTCCTACAACATCCAGCGCGATATAACTATGATGGACCTATGTAACACCAAACAACAAACTGGAGAATCATTCACACACTTCCTCCAAAGATGGAGAATGATTTTTGCACGGTATTCAAGTGTCATTCCCGAAATGGAGAAGATGCAAATCTTCATTAATAATCTAGTGCCAGAATTGAGCTATTCTCTACAAATGCAAGACTCTCCTAGCTTCGATAGGATGATTAAAAATGCCCTCCATTTTGAGGAAGTCATGGTCAAAAGGGGAGAGATCACCCTTCAAAGTGAAAAAAAAATAGCAGCTCTAGCTCCAAGCCTAAATGGTGGAAGAAAAACAAGAATGTTGTTAATGACAGAGTGGTTGACGCCTCTCACATTAATCCTAAACCTGAGGCATTTAATCTAACCAATGGCATGCAAGAAAGAAAAGATGCTAAAGTAGCACCTCCCGTCTCCAAAGCAAACAATGATAATAACAAGGAACAAACATGGATGTCAAAACCCCAGAGAAAATTCACTCCTTTGGGGGAACCTCTTGAGATGGTTTTGAAAACATTGGTGGATAACAAAATTCTTATGATTCCCGATTCTAAACCATGGGAACCGATGGTCAAACCCAGGTGGTGGGATGATAATGCCTATTGTGTCTTCCAAAAAAACAAAGGACACAAGACTAAAAATTGTCTCAAACTTAAACATGTTATCCAAGACCTCATCGAAGGAGGTAAGATCAAAGTAGACGGACATACTACCAATGAGGACCATACGGCATTCAAAAAACCCTTTCCTAATTACAATCAAGGAGAGACCTCTAAAGGGAAAGGTAATGAGGTAAACTACACCTATTCCAAACAAGACAATGTGATTAACATGCTTGACATTAAGACTGAATCCATCAATGTAATCACAATTAAAGGGGCCTCATCCCACTCAAATACTGTAACACAGAGCCAAGCACAAGTTACAATCAAAGGACCACCGAAACTGACATCAACTTCCAAGGTTCCTATTGTCACTATTCCTAAACCAGCAGCAAAACATGTGGTCACTATCCCCAGAGTGAAATATGACTTGGTAGACCAATTGCAAAGAACCACTACCAAAATTTCCATTTTCAAATTGCTTAAGATATCCACGGTGCATAGGGAAATCCTAGAACAATCTCTCCATGCTGCTAATGTTCTGAAAGATATCGATATAGACAAATTTCAAGAAATGGTAAATCACATCTCAGCGCCACACTACCTCACCTTTTCTGAAGAGGATGACAAGTCATTGACACATCCACACAATCAACCTCTCCATATCGAAGTCCTTATTCATAAATCCTATGTTAGATGTGTGTTGATAGATGGAGGTGCACGATTGAATATATGTACACTGGATTTGGTCAGGAGGCTAGGTCTCTTAGAACAAGCAATTGACTCTAGAAACAAAATAACCATCAAAGTCTATGATGAGGAAGAAAGATCCATCAGAGGTATCAATTGTCTACCTATCAGAGTCAGACCAATTGAGAGGAACGTCATATGTCAAGTTCTAGATTTACCATTGGCCTACAATATTCTACTAGGGAGACCATGAATTCATGATATGCAAGCCGTACCATCCACTTACCACCAATGCATAAAATTCCCACATAATGGGGTGGAGGTTACAATTCCTGCAGACGCTAACTACACTTGCAACAATATCAAAGAAGGTAGCATGATCCCAGAAAACAAGGAGGCTATGGATGCAGTTGCTCCTGAAACTACCAAGGACATGGTCATGAAGAGTTTTAGCAAAACCTTGAAACTTGAAGAAATAGGTATGGGAGAATACAAGTTGGACCTGACTCCCTCACTGACAGAACTTTCGGTGTCACCAAGATCCTACGGAAAACCTTCATCAACATTCACAACTCTAGCATTCAAAGAACCAGAAGTACACAAAGCAACTGGCATGATAAAAGCATCCACATATTCTTCAGATAGAATAGAAGAACAGACAATCTTGGATTGGCTTTACAAAGGTGAACCAGTGGAATCTAAGGTCAAACATGTGAAGATATCTCCCAAACAGTATGGAAAGGGATATGAGTTCCTTACACAAATGGGATACAAAGGAAAGGGACCTCTAAATGAAATAGAATGAGGGATCATTGAACCCATACCCATGGAGTTCCGCCTCAACAAAGATAAAACAGGACTAGGTTTTACTACTCAATCCAACAAACCTACTTCAAAAGAGGGTCCACCTTCTGAAACAACAAGTGATAAAACATATGAGATAATATTGGAACCATGGCCTTATGAGAGATTACTTCATATTGGTATAGAGGATCTGAAATATCAAGGAGAATGCAATGTACCTAGCTTTGAGGTACCACAGGATCTTCACACTCCATTACTAGAACAACCTCCCATTCAAGAGGTAGGAGACACCATAGAAACAATCACTCAAGAAACACCCCAACCATAGAATGTACATCCTAACTGGGGGCAATTGGTCATGATTTCACATGTCCTCAATCTACCCCACTTTGATCCACAAGTAGCTTACCGAGTACATCAGATAAACATTGCTAAATACTTAAACAGGTCTGATGATGATGTCACAGACTCTCATAACTATGAATGGGATCGGCTATCTATTGCCTCTGAAGATATTGGAATAGATACAATTCACATGTTTGCAGCTCCCTCAGCTCCTAGTAAATGAGCTGACACTCCTTTCAATGATATAGATCCTCCTGAAGTAGAAGAAGAATTCATTCCCCCGATCATTGATGGAGACACTGGTGAATACATAAGTCTAGAAGAATTTCATAGGCTAAAAGCAAGAAGCCTCCTTCTATAGAGAGATGATGATGAGACTTCTACTGAAAAGTCACTAGAGTTTTGTCCACATACGACTGACAATGACCCTTTTAATGATGATCTCGCTCTTATAGATCTAAACATCAAAGAAATTAACTTAACAGATCATGTCATGTCGGTTAATGGTCTTGATGCTAACATGATGCTGTCCTTCCCAGAATCTAACTCTCTAACATTGACACATCCAAACCTCATTGATTGGACTGAAATAGATCCTACTCCTATCCTTGAATTTTCCAATGACCAATCCCTAGCTTTTTATCTCAATGCTTGTGAACCATACCCTTCTTCCACCAGCGAAAGGAGCGAGAACATGTCACAGGAGGATATCAAGTTTCTTAGTCACAATCTGAAAAATAAAAAGAAAAAGCAGACTGATGGTGAAAACCACTCTGTGGCAGTATCAGATCCCAAAATAGTAAAGAAAAAAGACGTATCCGATGGTGAAAACCTCTTAGAGGCACCAAAGGATGAGACTCTTGATATCCTCCCTGAACACTTTCAGGAAAGATCTTCAGTATTGATTGAACCAACATAACTAGTAAACTTGGGCACTGTTGACAATCCTCAAATAGTTCATCTGGCACAATCTCTATCAGAAGATGAGAAGGTACAGTTCACAGAGTTCCTGAAGGAGAAGAAAATCAACTTTGCATGGTCTTACACTGATATGCCAGGGCTAGATCCAAATCTCATCATGCACCACTTATCTATAGCTCCTAGGATTAAGCCCGTAAAACAAAAACTTAGAAAGATGCATCCTCATGTTGCATTACTGGTAAAGGCAGAGCTAGAAAATTTGTTGAAAGATGGATTTATTCGAGTCATTGCCTATGCAGTGTGGATCTCTAATGTGGTCCCTATTTATAAATCAGATAAATCTATCAGGATCTGTACAGACTTTAGATGCCTAAAAAAAGCATGTCCAAAGGATGACTTCCCTCTCCCAAACATTGACATGATCATCGATCTTACAACTGGTTTCCAGATGTATTCTTTAATGGATGGATTCTCAGGTTATAATCAAATCAAGATTTCCACTGAGGATCAAGAGAAGACCGCATTCACATGCGCATGGGGCACCTTTTTCTAGAGTGTCATGCCTTTCGGGTTAAAGAATGCTGGTGCAACATATCAAAGAGCCATGACGACAATATTCCATGACATGATGCATAAGAAGATGGAGGACTATGTTGACGACACATTGGCTAAATCTAAGGAGAGAGGTACTCACATTGCTGACCTAAGAAAGATATTGGATCGAATGGAACAGTTCCAACTCAGGCTCAACCCAAAGAAATGTGCCTTTGGGGTCCAATCAGGGAAGCTCCTAGGATTCATTGTATCAACAAAGGGAATCGAGGTAGATCCTGCAAATGTAAAGGCTATTCTAGAGATGGCTCCTCCACGCAATATCAGTCAAATGAGGACACTACAAGGGAGATTCCAGTCTATCAGGAGATTCATGTCCCAACTTACCGATAAGGTACAACCCTTTACTAAGCTACTACATAAAGGGGTTACATTCAAATGGGATGAACATTGTGAAGTAAACTTCAGAGAATTGAAGGGGTACCTTGCTGCTCCACCTATTGTTGTGGTGCCTATTCATGGAAAACCCTTACTCCTATACATTTCAGCTATAGCTACATCTCTAGGAGTATTATTGGTGCAATAAGATGAAACAAAGAAGGAACGAACTATCTACTACATTAGTAGAACACTGGTCACCTATGAACTCAATTACAACATTATTGAAAAAGCATGCTTAGTAGTTGTCTTTGCATCACAAAAATTGAGACATTGCATGCTCTCTCATACAGTAAAGCTCATTGCTAAGATTGATCCTCTAAAGTATCTTTTGAGTATAACAACATTGACAGGATGTTTGGCAAAGTGGGTCCTGATTCTAAGTGAGTTCGACATTGACTATGTAGAACGAAGAGATATCAAAGGACAGGTACTTGCAAATCAATTGGTTGATTCACCACTCCAGGATGATGAACCTCTACTAATTGAATTCCCTGATGAAACAATCATGCATCTCACTAAACATCCATGGAAGATGTACTTTGATGGTTCATTCACTCAACAAGGATCTGGAGTAGGGGTCCTCTTCATAACTCCACAAAGATACAAGATTCCCAAATCTTACAAGTTGATGTTTCCATGCACCAATAATATCTCAAAATATGAAGCATTGGTCAATGGTCTCAAAATAGCTATGGAATGGAAGATCATAGAGTTACATGTGTATGGTGACTCCCAACTAATTATCAATCAAGTCAATGGGGAGTATCAAATGAAGGATGAGAAGTTGATTCCCTACAAACAACTAGCTGATGATCTGAAGAAGTACTTTATCTTCGTCACCTTCCAGCCGATACCAAGATCAGAGAATAAAGCTGCAGATGCTATGGCTACCTTGGCATCCATGTTACAACTGGAGGAGCATCAATTTTTCTATGACTTCTTGGTGGAAGAAACATCCTATCCTGCCTTTGCTAACCTTGAATACCATATATTATGTACCTTGAATACCCCAGATCAATCTCGGTATGCCAGTATTATTGCTTACCTCTCTGACCAAACCATTCCCACCAATCTATCCAGGAATGAGAAAAGATCCCTGATTAGGACAACATCACGTTACATCCTCATAACTAACAACCTATATCGACATGGTCTCGATGGTACTTTTCTTCAGTGTTTAGAACTAGAGGAGGTCGATCTAGCATTAAAAGATATCCACAAAGGTGTATGTGGATCACACTCAAATGACTTTCATTAGCCAAGAAACTGCTCAGAGTAGGCTATTATTGGCCTACCATGGAGAAAGATGCTATTCAGTTTTCAAAAGCATGCCTTAAATGCCAGACACATGGAAACCTTATTCATGCTCCTGCTAGAGAACTTATACCTTTCATAACACATTGGCCATTTTAGCAATGGGCCTTTGACTTGGTTGGACAAATATATCCCAACTCTTCAAATGGACACAAGTTTATCATTACGGCCACAGAGTATTTCACAAAGTGGGTCAAAGTCATGCCTGTAATCAAAGCCACTAGCAAACAGGTAGCTATGTTCATTTTTAACTACATTATTTGTAGATACGGGATACCCTCTTCAATTGTAACAAACAATGGGGGCCAATTTAAAAATCAAGACATTGATGACCTTTGTGAACGGTTCCATATTACTCAACATTGCTCCTTGATCTATTATCCTCAAGGTAATGGACAGGCTGAGGGATCAAAAAAAAATATACTCAAGATCCTACACAGATTTGTGAGCAAGTCTGGCAGAGACTGGCATCTACAACTAAATTTGGCACTATGGGCCTACAGAACAAGCATCAGAACACCAACTGGAGCCACGCCATTTTCCCTAGTCTATGGCGCTAAGGCAATACTACCTATTGAGGTTGAAATCCTATCTTTGAGGATATCTTTACAAGGTCTTGTTACTGATGAGTAGTACCGCATAGATAGGATGAATTATCTGGACCTACTAGATGAGTGCAGACAATAGGTGTTTGATCACCTCAAAGTATATCAAGCACGTATGTCCAAAGGTTACAACAAAAAGGTCAAACCATGCAAATTTGAAGTAGGAGATCTCGTCCTCAAGGAGAATCCTAAAAACTAGCCTAACAGGGAGCAGAAAGGAAAGTTTGAACCTAACTAGCTGGGACCTTATGTTATCACTGCTAGCTTTGGGACTGGAGCCTATCAACTAGCTACACTTGAGGGAGACATTCTTCTAGATCCTATCAAAACTCTGCATTTGAAGTGTTTCTACACTTAATATTTGGCTAGCAGAGCCTGTACAACAAATAGTTCTTGCAAAATACCAAAAACATTAAGAAAATTGATCCTGAAGAAATCCAAAAATAGTGGAAAAAGTCCTACAAAAAGGGTATCCTTGGTGAAAAACTGGTAATTTGGTGCCTTGATACTATAAAAAACATTCAAAAAAGAAAAAATAGCAAAAAAATTGAAGAAGAGAAAAGTGCCTTGATGAGCACCTGGTAAAATGGGCATCTTGGTAGCAAAAAGAAAAAAAAAAGATCTTGCCAAGTGGTGAAAACCTGGCAATCAGGCATCACTTGTGTTCTGCGCTCCATCTATCAATACACTACTAATACTAGACCTTCATAATCTTGCCTATGCTCATACGCTAACTTCATTTCCTACATGACTATCTTATCCTCGCTTGGGATTTGTCTATCTTTACGTCTTAGGATTAAGTCATTCTACACTAGGGGCATCTTTGCTGGCATGGTCAGTTATGGTTGCTAGGTCACTCTAGGATGATTTACCTCACGGACATAATGTTTCTCAATACATGCAACACAATGTCATGTTCCAAAACAAGGGTTTCTTTTCAAACATCACATATCCTAACACACCATTTACATTAACGGAGTTCCTACAAGGCTATATTGGATCACAAACCTAAATGAATTATCCTATCAATGCATAGACATGGAACACCATATTGCTTATATTCTAATTTTTTGATTGATGAATCTCTACTGTGTTTGACATGTGAATGAACAAGTACTATCTTAAACACAGTTTGCTAATGGTTTGATTATGATTCTTTTATGCCCTGATGATGTTTTCAACTAGGGGCTTCTAAGTAATTATATATTTTATTTGATTGATTCTCAATTGATGATTTATTATGTCTTCTTAGTTACTAAATGACATCTGTGCAAAGACAAATAGTCACAAGGATTGGGGGCATAATGTTTTCTTGATTCTCTACGTATGGTGATTATTTCAAATAAACCTATAAATTTCACCTAACTTGGATGTTTATGGTAAGAGCTGCCACTATGGGTGGATAGCCGCATATATCTCGATCTTTGTTATGTGTAAACTACGGTGAGGTTGAAACAATTTCCTTGTCTATTTTCTGATCCAAATTCTCACTAAGGTATACAAATCATAATGTACCCAAGGATATGAATTTTCAAGGTCATTGTAGGTCCAATATGTTTCCTTACTTAGAATCTGGTATATTAAAAGGAAGGTGACTATTTTGTTATCCTGGCTTCTATGCCTTGATGCCTAAGTCTATTTTTGACATTTCAATAAAATATAGTATTCATATTATCATAATATTAGTGGGTATTAGTGATGGTTGTACTATCAGGTGGGATCTATTCTGAAGAGTGTCCAATGATGATAAAAATTTTGCAAAATTTGCTAAATCAGTGACAAGTCCTAAGAGTGTTCATATAGCTGCATTTAGAGATTGCCTGATGCATTTGTAAAAAGAAATAAACATAAGGATGCTTGAGCTCAAAAATGGTTTCTATCTTCTTCTAAACATCAAGTTAATTATATCATCCATATTACTGATATTAAATATCATTGCACATCCATAACATACATCTTTTCCTTCATTGAAAAGAAGAAACATGAAAATAAAAACATAAAAGCATCCATGTATTGCATTTTTACTTTTACATCCTAAATGTGCATCCATACATCTATTTTGCATAACTGAAAAATCAAAAGAAGCATACATTTGCATTTTCACATAGATATCATTTTAAACATGTTTATATCAGTAATAACTCATCACATCCAATCATAAAATGATGTTATCATCTACAATCTAACTCATCAAGAGATCAAGATATCATCACATGTGCCAACAGATACATTTACCACATCTATGCAAGGAGAGAGAACTCATGAAACATGTCAGAATCCAGCGACTGCATCAGATATATAAACATGATACAAATCAAAGCATAAAGAGTATCAGAAAGAATAAAGTGTATCAGTGAGCATAAAGAGTATCAGAAAGCATAAAGTGTATCAGTGAGCATAAAGTGTATGAGTGAGCATAAAGAGTATCAGTATGCCAAAAATGAATCAGATATATGTATGAATGTAATGTACCAAAGAGGGGATGTCCGTAGGATCCATATATACATGTATGATCTCAAACCGTGCCTGTCAAAAAGATATCAGCTATGTCCCGCCCCCTCTCCCTGGTCAGGAGGTGGAGGAGGAGGTGGTGCAAAAGGTGCTAATGGAGGTGGCATGGCCCCCTCTAACTACTGGGCCACTCAAGAAAATGATGGAGCTCTCTGTCCCTCTGGCACTACTGCGTGATATAGGGCATAATAATATGTATCCCTCTATCCCTAATGGACTGCTGTGTGGGTCTGTGCATCCCTCTCTGCCCTCAACCTCTCCATCTACTTGTCTTGATCTAACAACAACGCATATGATATGACCAACCTAGACTCTGCTTCTATGGCTCTGGCCTCTAAGGCTGTAATTTGAGCTCAAAGCTGCTCCCTCTCTTGCTCACATCTCGACAAAGGATCTCCGTCCCTGCTTGCATCCTAATCCTGTGGCCTCTCTGGTGGACCTTGCTATCGCTGCCTTTGCTAGTCCCTAGTCAGGAGTGGACCAGTATCTCTCTGTGGGGCCACGAATCTGAACCTCTGTTGTCTACCCTGCCCACTGCCGCTGGAACCACCTATATCAACTACCTCTCTTCCACCACCTTTGTCGTCACCATCATGTCTATGATTTGGGGGAGGATGCCTGCCATCTCTGCTGCCATCTCTGCCACCATCATGGCCCCCATGTCTCCTAGGAGCTCTGTCTCTACCTCCTCTACCCCTGACGGGTCGGTCATCAGGATCATAGTTAAGTGGATCCTATATACAAGGAATGATCTCCTCGGGCACAGTAAATCATAAAAAAGGATACTAGAGCATCTCGGTAGCATATCCATTGGAAACCCTTGCATCCCCGACATCTGGGCAAAGGTCCCAGTCTACTGCCACCATGTCTCAGATCTCCTGGGATGCAGTCTCATAAGTCAGCTATGCACCCCATAGAGATACCTCATCACTGATATGGGCATATACTACAACATCCTCCGTACAGCCTTGTCACCGCCCATACTATCTCAATACTATGGTAATCAAAAAGTGCTCTATGATGTACCTCATCTGGCCAACCAGATATCTGCTCTGACACAAAAAAGGAACCTGCCAGGCATCAGATGTCCACACCTCACAGTCTAGCTATGGTCGCCAGACAACCTCTGTCATATCATCAAATAGGCAACGCCAGTACTCGACCTTGCCCAGATGGGGCTACTGTAAGAGGCCTGCATACATATACACATAGGGCTGCTCAGGTGCCCTCTACCTATCAACAATCAGCCATGTCACAGGGATGTGCTCCTAGTCCCAAATCTACAGAATAAGAATCCCCACAGTCATATTGTGGGTGTGGTGATATACAATCTCGTGGATCTCTTTGTACACATGGGTTAATATACAACTCCCCCAGGAAAAATGTTGCTATTGAACGATCATCTACTTGACCATGCTCACCCAGCCAACCAAGAATCCATGCTGACCTCTATCCGGCATGAGGATGCCACCTACCAATCTGGCTAAGTACATAGCTAATCGATCATAGTGATCGACCATGTAATCCCATGATAGGTATCTGCGGTCTATGGTATCATCCTGAAAGAATTTGCACGCAGTACCAATCACCATGCAAGCTCTAGACTCGAAAAAGACCTCATGTCCAATCATTGGCACATGGAGTATCCTCCAGACATCCTCCGATGTCACAGTAATCTTGCTTATAGGTAAGTGGAAGGTGTTGTGCTCAGAATGCCATCTCTCAGCTAGAGCAGTCAACAACCCTTGGTTCACCTCGATCTCGGGTAAACCTATCAAGGAACGCAATCCACATCAGATCACGGTGGTCTGCTCATCATCTGACAATCGGCCAGATAATGCAAGTACATGTGTTGGATAAGTGCCGCGAAAGGCGACTACCTCAAACTGGGCCTGATTTTGGACACAACAGTAAAACATCATAAACTATCTACAGCAAGGGGAAGAATCCTACTCCGCTAAATCCTTCTAGGTTCGCAGGATGCAAATAGATCAAAGCAAATTAAAAATCTAAGTCTTCTACCAGATGTGATTCTGGAAATACGGGATGCGATTGCGTATATGGGATGCGATCCTAAATGCGGGGTACGATCCCACGTAAATAGGATGTGATCCCCTAATGAATTTTAACTAAACAAAGCAAAACCTAAGGAACCAGATGCGATTTGGGAAAACACGGATGTGACACAAAAATTTGGAAAAATTGGTTACGATCTGGGAAAAAATGGATGCGAGTCGGGATTAACAGGATGCAATCCAGAATCCCCGATGCGATCCTAACTTCAACTAGCTCTAAAATACACAAAAATGCATGAAATTCAAAAATGCAAAATTCACAGGGTAGTTTATCGAGCACTTATCGGTGGTGGGTAGTCAGCTAGTCGCTGGTGTCGGCGGCTCATCTCAAAATGGTGCTTCCTCACGGGGACTACCGTTTTCTCTGTAGAGCTCTCTGATTTAATATGGAGGAAAGTGAAAATGAATAGTGAAATGGTAATTTTGGAGGCTTATATGGGTCCTTTGAGACATTTAGGGGTTTTGAAACTCCTTCCAGACACCTACAACTTCATTTACGTTCTATTTCTGATCAATCGAGAACTAAATCAAAGGTGCCTACGATGTTTTCAGCAGCACAGTGCCATTTTTCTGACCCTTTCAAAAATTACAAATTTGCTTCAATTATTCCAAATATTGGTCGACACTACACATTTTATCATACATCTTGGTCTAAACATCATTTTATCAGTATTCTCACTCACATTTTCACATAATTAACTTGGTAATCATGCGTTTATTTTTAAACGCACCTTCTTCTACTTCGTTCTTTCTTGTCCTATCCGCTTCCTGCAAGTGATACATTATTTCGACTGAGGGATTTTGTTTCTTTTCCTTTGATTTTGTTCCCAAGGGGGCATGATCACACTATCATCAATTAAATTTTTGCTCAAAACAACATCAAAATGACTTCATTATCAAACAAACCAGGGGCATAACAATTTCCTTGACTAATGTCGGAACTGTTGGATAGAAAGCTTTGGTTCTCATGAGCTGGATATATTATGCTTCCTCATCTTAAAAGATTTTTATAAAGCTCCTAGCATCTTTGTACTGGAATTTTGAACGACAACCAAGTTGAGAATCAGTATTATCAATCTTTGAATGACAACCAAGTTCAAAATTGGTATCTTTAAAATCTTTTATTGATCTTTGGACGACAACCAAGTTCAAAATCAATTTTCTCAGTTTAGTTTAAAACAAGTGCAAGGCTGATCTCATCAACATTTCGTTCGACAACCAAGAATGAAATTCTCAATCTTTCTGAAGTCAAAATCGACAACTTTCTTTGAATCAATGCACTGCTTGCACATCAATTCAAAGAGGGGAAAATGCAACCACCTGAATTTGGTTTGTTCCAACTATGGACCCTATTTTCCCTAAGTGTGATCATACCCTCAATTATATCCAAATGACCCTGTTACCGCTTGGCATAATTCTTTAAATCAATTTAATGTCCTAGGTGATTTTTATCACTAATTTATATTAAATATTATAGGCCATACAATTCAAATCAATTTCAACCAATTAAATCAAATCAAAATCAAACATGGCTATAGTATTTAATTATAAAGGAATTAAATAAATCTCTAAATCAATTACCCACTTGCAAAATAACCCATTCCCCTAGCCTATTTAATTTAATTAA
>MU225256.1:9157467-9222457 GCA_018584345.1 Thuja plicata | reverse complement strand
AACTCCACCCACTTGAGAAAGTCCACTTTCTCAAGCTGGACTTTCTTAAGGTCCACCTTCTCAAGCCATCCTCCCATGCTTCTTAAAGGCTTTCATTAATGCCTTATTAATGAGAAGACCTTAAGCCTATGTCTCTCCCATGCCTTATTAATGCCTTGGGCATTAATGCCTCTTACACCTCCATTAATGGGTCTTCCAACTCATTAATTCACCTTGTCCCCCCTCTCTCTCTCCCATTCTTCGATAAATAAAAGCCATTTTTGAGAGTAAATAAGCCTTCATGCTAGATTACAAATGTATTGTTATGCTATTGGATTAATCCTAGACTAGTATTTCACTTCCCATTTCATGCTTTTTCATTGTTATTATTCACATGCTTAGAGCTAGAATGCTTGTTTATCATCTTTTTAGCTTGTTTTAATCTAAAAATCCTTCATGCTAGGTTGTATTCATCACTGATTGTAGCATATTTTGAGGGCTAATATGTTACTAATTACACTTTTCCTAGTTAGCAGGCAATAGGTCGATATTAGTGGTTTTGTATGCTTATCTAACCATTTTGGACTAATGGAATGACTTATTGAGTGTGTGTGTCTTTCTTAACAGGTTCCCAAATACACGCACAGATACAACAATGGTCAGCAAGGTATTAAGAACTTTAATTCCTATCTATGCTATTAGAGTTTCAGCTATTCAAGAGATTAGGTGCAATAAGGATAGAACTCTAGATACATTAGTTGGAAGGCTTACAACTTTTGAGCTGGATAACTTTGACAATTATTCTCCTAACTCTAGCAATTTTGAGTCTGCATTCAAAGCTAAATTAAACCTTTGTAAGAAGGATAGATACTCAAAAGGGAAAAAAATTGAAAGTGATAGCGATGATGAATCTGATGATGAAGATCTAGATATCATTGAAGCATTACTTACAAGGAGAGCTGCCAAAGGAAAATACAAAGGAATAATGCCATTGATTTGCTTTTCATGCAATGAGGTTGGTCACATTACTGCCAAGTGTCTGAACAAAGAGGACAGAGATGAGAAAAAGTTTATCAATTACAAAGGCAAGAAAGATTTCAAGAACTACAAGAGCTACAAGGACAATGGTAAGAAGTCTTTTTGTATTGCTAAAGATTCTGATAATGATGAAGATGAAGATGAAATGGTTTATATTGTTATTAAGGATGAGTCAGATGAAAAGACAACACTTTTCTCACATATCAGTAAAAATGACACATGGATAATTGATAGTGGTTGTTCTCATCACATGACTAGTGATAAGGCAAAATTTGAACATCTTGAGCACTATGATGGTGGGAGTGTCATTTTTGGGAATGATGAACCCTGCTATGTGAAAGGAAAAGGTTGCATTACTATGACAAAAGGAATAAAATGTGATAATTCTTATTGAGTTGAAGGACTAAGGAGAAATCTACTATGTGTAGCATAGCTGAAAAAATTTGGTCTCAAGGTACAATTCATGAATGGTAAGGCCAAGCTCCTAGATGGTAAAGGGAACCTAGTTGGAACTAGAAAGAAAATAAAAGGTAATTTATTCTATCTTGATCTCAATGAAATTTCATGCTTTGTTGCACAAGTAGAAGAGAGTTGGCTATGGCATAAAAGGTTGTGTCATGTAAAATATGATAATCTGGTAAGCATAAGCAAGAACAAGAGAGTTAGAAGTATTCCTATTTTGAAGAAACCCGAGTTGGCAATATGCAAACAATGTCAAATTGGAAAGATGAGAAAGACAAGTTTAAAGAGAAATAATTACAATACTAATGAAATCTTGGAATTGGTACATACTGACCTATGTGGACCAATTGGGAAAACAAGCTATACTGGAGAGAAGTATTTTATTCTATTTGTTGATGATCATTCCAGAATGATGTCTGTCATGTTTCTTAGAGAAAAATCAGAATCTTTTCATAAATTCAAATGGCATCTTGCAATGGTTGAAAAGGAAACATGAAAGAAACTAAAATGTCTAAGATCTCACAGAGGAGGAGAATTCATTTCTAACGAGTTCAATGAATTTTGTACTGAAAGAGGAATCAAAATACAGGTATCTTCCCCTAGTACACCACAACAAAATGGAATAGAAAAAAGAAGAAACTGATCCATTATGGATTGTGCCAGAACCGTAATGATTGAAAAGAATGTTGCTGCCAAATACTGGAAGGAGGCCATCAACACTATAGTGTTCATCTTGAACCGAGTTCAACTGAAGAAAGGTAGTAACCAGACACGTTTTGAATTATGGTATGGCTATAAACCAAATGTTCATTATTTCAAAGTATTTGGAAGTAAATATTACATCTTGAAGGAAGCAAGAAACAAAAAACTTGATGCAAAAAGTGATGAAGGAATATTCGTAGGCTACTCATGTAAAAATAAAACATACAAATGTCTGAATCTTACTACTCATAAAGTCATAGAAAGCATACATGTAAAGATTGATGAGTTTGCAAAAAGATGTAAAGAACAAAGAAGTAAAGAGCCTAAAGACTACAGGAACTTTGTGTATCATGAACCTGATACTATACCTATGACTCGAGCAATGGTGACTGGACATCAGGATTGTCAACCACTGAATATACTAGCACAAACTATGCAACATGAGTTGTAGAATATGCAATCTGAGCTATTGGTAGAAGAGAACAAGTCACAAACAGAGGGAACCCAGTCTCAGATAGAGGGACCCAAGTCACAGATAGAGGAACCTGAGTCATAGATAGTGAAACCCGCACATTAGACACAAGAACAAGAAAGAATGTTTGAGAATGATAGACCTAGTGGATCAAGTCTAGAATCAAGACTGAAGGATCCAATACTTTCAAAGTATGTTAGAAGGCATCATGCACCTGAGAAAATAATTGGAGATCAGACATAAGGTGTAATGACAAGGAAAAAACTCAAAGGCACATGTTTACTTAGTGAATTTGAACCTAGAACTGTTAAAGATGCATTGAATGATGAAAGTTGGATAGAAGCAATGAATGAAGAAATTGAGCAGATTGAGAAGAACAAAACTTGGAATCTTGTTCCTAGACCAAAGGATAAGAATGTGATTGGAACCAAGTGGATTTTTATAAATAAGATGAATGAAAATGGTGAAGTTTCTAGAAACAAGGACATACTAGTTTGTAAAGGATATGCTCAGTAAGAGGGTATTGATTATGGAGAAACTTTTTCTCCTGTTGCAAGACTTGAAGGAGTGAGAAATCTTCTGGCATATGATGCACATAAAGGATACACAATATATCAAATGGATGTGAAATCTATATTTATGAATGGAGTCCTAGAAGAAGAAGTCTACATTGAGCAACCTGAAGGTTTTGTTGATTCTAGCAGAAGGAATATGGTTTGCAAACTATACAAAACATTGTATAGACTGAAGCAAATGCCCAGATCCTGGTATGAAAGATTGCATGGTTACCTAGTAAGTATTGGATTTTAGAGAACTAATGATAATAGTAGCTTTTACATCAAAGAAGGACCACAAAACAAAATATTGTTAGCAGAGATATTTGTTGATGACATATTATTCACTGAATATGATGACTTATGCAAAGCATTCTCTATAGCTATGAGTAAAGATTTTGAGATGTCTATTTTTGGTGAGATCAAATTATTTGTTGGATTACAAGTTCATCAAATGAAGGATGGTATCTACATTACTCAATCAAAATATATCAAGGAGTTACTCAATAAATTTGGAATGAAAGATTACAAACCAGTTGGAACACCCATGTGTACTCGACAAAAATTGTCTAAGGATGATGATTCAAAGGAGGTAGATCATACCAACTATATATCTATGATTGGAAAATTGCAATATGTTGTTCAGATCAGACCTGATATTGCATTGGCAGTTGGTAATGTTGCAATATTTTTAGCTAATCCTAGAGACAATCACCTAATGGAAATCAAAAGAATTTTGAGATAGCTGAAGGGTACTGAAGGCTATGGTTTATGGTATAAGAAAGGTGGGAAATTTGATTTGAAGACATTCACTGATGCTGATTGGGCTCGAAGTGTTGATGAAAGGAAGAGCACTAGTGGTGGAGCTTTCTTTCTTGGAAAGAGGTTAACATCTTGGACTAGCAAAAAATAGAATTGTATCTCTTAGTCTACAGCAGAGGCAGAATATGTTGCTGCAACAGTGAACTATTCAAACATCATATGGTTCAAATAGTTGCTGTCAGGAATGAAGGAAGAAGTAAAAGAACTAGTTATTATCTACTATGACAACATCAGTACGATTAACATTTCAAAGAATCATGTGATGCATACCAAAACCAAGCATATAACAATAAAGTATCATTTCTTGAGGGAATTGGTACATGAAAAATAATTCAGGTTGGAATATGTGAGTACTAAAGAACAAGTTGTAGACATATTCACCAAACCCCTACTTAAGGATGCATTTTTGTATCTCAGAGGAAAGCTAGAGGTGCTTCCCCTAACTGAAGCTCACTAAAATATAGTTAAGTGATGCATCAACCTGAGCCACAGTGAAGATATATCAGTTGATGCAGGTACATCAAAGCCCATTGCAAATGAAATAGTACATTCAGGTACATTACAACTTCAAAGAGAAATAGTATTGACTGTTGGTATTGATATTAGTATTTGTGGAGACAGAGTCTTTGGCATTTGTTGTCAAAGAGGGAGAGTGTGATATATAATACAAAAGAAATTACTTAAGGGAGATTTTTGATGTTAGAGGGAGAAATCATATCGGAGACAAAGTTTGATGACAGAGGGAGTTTTGGATGAGAATCAGAATGAAGCTAAGGACATTAAAGAAATTTTTATGTTGCTCTACAATTATTTGTATTATGACATGTTGTGTTGCCATCAATGCCAAAGAGGGAGATTGTTGGAGACAATTATTCACTTATGTATTTTCATTGATGTTACACATGTATATACACTTATATAGTGATGTTACACAAATGTCTACATCCAGACCAAGCATAGTTGGTGAATGGAAAGAGTTTTTCAGTGTTGACCGAGACTAGCCAGGTAATGAAGATGTTCAGTGTTGACCGAGTCACTCGGGCGTTTCAATCATGGTCGAGAATTAAAGAAACATAGTGTTAACCAAGTTGATTATTTAGTGTCAGCTGACTAATAGTGGTTTGCATTCTATAATTAATTGGTTTTATGAGGCCGACTGAATTGTGTATTATTATTTATTTAGAAGTGTAATCAAGCCAATTTGGTAGGGATTATCATATATATGAAAGTTCAAGTTTGGATTGAACGAGAGAGAGTGTAAAAAGTAGAAGACAAGCAGAAGTGTGGAATTCTGTGATATGAAGAGTGAAGGCAAAATCAGATGGGATCCTGATTGAGTACTGAACACTCAGAGATGAAATAGAATATTTGATCAGCAAGGATCCAGTTATAACTAGAATAGAGATCTGAATCAGCAAAGACAGTTGCTTACACATACAGGTCAATTCATTGTTACTTTATAACAATTGTAGTAGTGATCTCAAATCTCTTAACATAGTAGACTTAAGAGTCTTTGTGTAAATCCTCTCGCAAGGTATCACTTCTAAGTTGAAGTGTTGAAGACCTCTACCAAGGCCACTCCTTAGAGGGTGATTTAAATCCTCTAACATGGTCACACCTAACAGTGTGTTTTGTAACCTTTAACAGGGTTGGCTTCTAACAGGGCTCACTTTAGAAGAGTGAAAAATTGTAACTAGTTATGTATTGGAGGTTTTACCAATATTTGGTTTCCACATTAAATCTTGGTGTCACTTGTGTATATGTTATTTGTTTCATGCTTTATGTTTTTGCAGTTAATCACTAAAGTATAATTACATTGGATATTATAAAGATTTCTTTGACACCCGAGTTACAGAAGAATATCTTAATTGACCGAGTAACAGTGTTATATTGTTTAATACATCCAAGGGACAAGGGATTTGTTTTGGAGTAACTGATTCACCACTCCCCTCTCAGTTACTCATCTCATTTCCAACAGGCTTTGGGTAAACAGATTAGGGAGGGTGAGAGTAAAGCGAAGCTAACGATGGGTAAAAAATAAGATTTGATAAGAAGGATGGCATGGAAACAGATTCTGAAGGTGAGAGTGTTGAAGGTTATGTGGATACCAAATGTTTCCTCCATACCCAGTCTGATGACGAAAGTAGAGAGTCCCTGTCAGCTACAACTAGTGATTCTGATGAGAAAGAGGACAAGGAAGAGTATGCCCATAAAGCCAAGGAAAAATTTGACATCCCTAAATTCAAGGATAAAGATTTGGATGTGGGTGGTCAGAAGGTTCCCATTTTGGTTAATTATGCTAGCTCCAAAGATCATGATATTCCTATTTCTCCGAAGATTGAAGTGGCCATGGAGGTGCAGTCGGATAGGAAGGAGGATAATGAGATTCCTATTTTAGAGTCTGATGTGAAGGGTAATAACCCTTCCAGCTCTAGGAACATTCCCTTTGTGCAAACGGTTGACATGCAGGAAAGGAATGTTCAACTCCTTCAAGAGGATATGGATGACAAGATTGATCCCCCTTTCGGTGTTCTCCTAACTGCGAAGGCGATGTCGATGTATTCATTTTGCCTCATGAAATGGGTTTTCAATAAAATTAAAAGCCTCAAGCTTAATTTTTGATCCCTCTCTGCCAAAGTTGATCTTCTTTAGGAGAACCTGCAAACTGGTTCGGTGGGGATGGAAGTCCGAAACAACAAAGACGATGAGAAGAACATGAAGGATATGAGGGACCTAATAAAAATCTTGGAGAACACTCTTAAGAAGTAGATGCTAGATAATAACATCTTTATGGGGTCTACGATGGAGTGCTTCAATACCATCAAGTCTGAGATGGATGCTGGGTCCCTGACTGTGAAGCTTGAAGATGACAAAGATGATGCGGTTGATTCTGGTCCAGGAAAGCGTACACAGTCTGCAAAAAAGAAGAAGACCCAAGACAGGATCCTGGAGCTCTTTGATTTTAATGTGGCAATCAAGAAGGTGTCTGAGGCCAAGAAAGAGGCAGAGGTAACTTTCTGGATTTTTCCTAGGTCTTGTTGTTCCAATATTTTTGTGCTGGTTTATTTTTTGGTTTTTTGTTGCTAGGCGTTGTTGCTGGTTTCTCATTTTTTGTGTTGGGTCTAGGTTTTGCGGGCTGGTTTCTAGTCCTATTTCAGTTCAATGGGCTTAATGTCTATTTCTATTTTGTAAGGATTGTAAGGGGTTTTGGGTCCCCTTAAAACCTATTTTTACCAGCAATCAAAAACTTTTAAATTTAGATATTTGGAAGCACAGTTAATTAATTATTGTTATGTTAATACTATTTGGTGTAATAAAACTAAATATTTTTGCATGTATCTAAATAAATTGATACATTTGGACATATCTTTTAAATTTGGATATTTGGAAACACAATTAATTACTGATTGTTATGTTATGTATGGTGGGAAGACACGTTAAGAATTTCAAGGACAATAAGGGATAGTTATCCTAGGAAACAAAGACAATAATGATGAGAATAATGTTAAGGAAGAGAACATGATGAGAAGTATGCTCAATCTATTAAGAGTTTCTAGCATGGCATTTTTTGGAGAATTCGTTATGGAAGAGGTTAAAGTATTTAGCACTTCATATCTTAAAAAGTTATTAGAAAATTCTGGAGATACATTTAAGAGAATTTTTTTGAAAGAGGTGATAAATTTTAGTTATTATATTTTGTTATTGTAAAATAATTTTATTGTATTTAAGAAAGTAATCTTGGTATATATATTAAAGAAGCATAAACTGAAATTTGAATATATAAATTGAATTTTCTAACTTTTAATATTTATTTTATAGGTGGAGTTTGCTATTACATATGAATGACCTCGAACTTTTACTAGATGACATGCATGAAATTTCATAGAATTCTATAAGTTAGATACTTAGAGGTAGGAGTAAAATTTTGTTGTTTTATCAAGATAATTTAAATATTTTTTAAATTAACTTTTTTATTAGTTTTTATTAATATTTTCAGATTGAAAGACAAAAGGAAGCTTTCAAGGTAATTTCTCAAGTAAACAAAGAAATACCTAGCATGTTTTATTTCTTAATAATGTAGACTTGTTACTCTATTCTTTAATTCAAAACAAATATACAAAAATATTTCATTCTTTTAAAGGACTTGAATAGAGTTAACCATTAAAATTTATAGATGTTTATGTTTGGATTTCTATGTGATCAATATTTGGCTAACATTGTGTAGAATATGATGATATACTATTTCCTAATTTATATGATACTTTTGAGTAAGTTTATAAGATGTTTAATTTTGTCAATATTCAATACTGTAATTTCTATGTAATGATTTGAATTCTGATTTGTTTTTTAAATACAAAAGATGTTTTGATAGTAAATATTTTTTTATAATAAATAATAGAGACTTAATTGTATGAATTATGAGTGAATTTTATGCATTTGTATTAGATAAGCAATGATTTGATGAAATTTTTCTTTTAATGACATGAAATTGTATCTAAAAGTTTATCAAATAATTAGATTTATTTTATTTTAAATTAATTAAATTTATATTATTCTAAATTTATTTAAATTTTAGAATGTTTGTTATAAATTTTAATTTACATGGCAGTTGGTGGGTAATTTCTAGCATCTCCAAGCTAGTTGCAACAAGGGAACATCAATTGAATATCTTTTATGGGCAATTACTCCAGCAGATGAATTGGAGCTTTCTAGTAGTAGAATTGCTCTATCAAAAACCACAACAATTATCACAATTAGTCAAGGTTGGGATGTTTCTATTTAAAATATTATACTAGATATTAGATTTCTAAGAATTTAGAATAAAATCCTAGAAACTTTATGAAAAAAAGAAATTGATTGTTCAGTAATGAATACTAGATAATTTGCTAACTATTTTTTTTTTTATGAGGGAGTTCTCACAAAGTTAATAATTTTCTTAATTGAAATGATTGAATGACACTAAGATGATAAATAGAGTGAATATATATAATAAACTTCCTCACATGTTAACTGTATGACATTCTAGAAAAGTAGCAACACGCCAACTTATATTTAAACTTATATTTAGTCTGTCATGTATATTTCAACACGCTATAGGAAAATTATTGAAGTTTATTTTTTAAATGATATATTATTATCAATAAAAATAATGTTCTGTTAATTTAGGTTTAACCTTATATTTAGGTTTTCGACAATATCGATAGAAATATTAGTATTTGTATTTATATTTGAATTTTATGTAAAAATTTATTTTGAATACATTTAAAAATAGAAATGGTTATATAGATGATGCAATTAAATTATAAAATCGATTTAACATGTACATTGTATCGTTTTTTAGTGGGGCAGATTATGTGGAAGCTTCTTTTGAGCAAGCACGATGGTTCCAGCCTACAATGAGTACATAAAATGTACTGAAATAAGTGTAGGATTTGGACCAATATTGTTACATACTGCCCTCCTAGCATCTCCTATTTTATGTGATGATGATATTGAGAAGATATACCTTGATAAATCCAAATTCTCTCAACTCATGCGACTTTGTCTGCGGTTAATTGATGATATAAATGATTTTGAGGTTTTTAATCTTTTCCCTTTTATAGAAATTAAATATAGAAATAAATGTAATAAAAAATAACATATTAACATATTTCTAATGCTATTATAGGAGGAGAGGCTCCATGGAAAGACTGCATCAGCTATTTCTTGTTATATGGATGATCATCCAAATTATTCAGAAGGAGAGGTAGTAAATCACATCACTGAACTCAAAAATTAATTATTGAAGGAACTGGCAAGGGAATTTTTGAAACCAGATTCTTTTTTTCTTGAATGGGAGAAGATATGTGTCAATAGTATCAGAGGAGTACAATTTCTCTGTATATTTAGAGACGGGCTTACATATCCTCACAAGGAGGTCAAGCATCAAATATTTAAATTTTTTATTAATCCAATAGATGTATAGAAAATGGAAGAGTTTTCATTAACTAAAAATGAAATTGTCTCTTTACTTTATACTTCTAGCAAGGGACAAATATAGATGATAATTCTATTTTAATTTTATTGTAATAATGTATTTGATTATGCATTTCAGTATGCTTATTTAGATTTAATAGCAACTTATCTTCAGATAGAGTTGGGATGTTATATGGTTTTCACATACATATTTATATATTATAAAGTTTCTATATAGGAAAAGTGTTATCTGTATCTAAACTTTATTCAAATTTGACTACTTAAGAAAACTATTTGATTAATGTTGTTATTTAAATTTGACTACTTAAGAAAAATATTTGATTAATGTTGTTATTTTTAAGCTTCATTTCAGAATAGTATAATATAAGAGAAATATGCTGTACTCCTTATAGATTGTGATGCTTTTTATCCATCTTAAATCGGTTTTTCCTATTTTCAATTAATTTAGGTTTACGTTAGTAATTCAGATAAATAAATATTAAATTAGTTTAATGTTAGTTATTCTTGTAGGCAATTTTTATAGGGGGAATAAGTCTTTTAAAAGCCATTGCATAGCAATGAAAAACCATTTGATTGAATCGTTGAATAATAGTATTTTTTATTTATTTTTGGTTTGATCTGCAATGATGATTTATTTTTTATGTGTTTCTCCTTCGTTTTGGTATCAAAGAAGGTGTAATGTTTTGCAATCAAGCAGTTTGCAGTTGGATGTAAAGATTTGGCAATCCTTTTACTTTCACCAATGGATTGATTAAATGATACTGCGATACGGGTTGCAAGCCTTTTGACGCCTTGAAGCCGCGCGTAGAGGCTTTTGTTCATTCAGAAAATGTTGAGATACATGAACAAAAGCAAAGCACGTTGAATGCCTTGAAGCACATTGAACGCTGAATGCTGGGTTTTTTCATTCATGCCCTGAAGCATGCTGAGCGCTAATGTAAAGCATCTTGAATGCTGATTAATGTCTTCTTAGAGGTTGTCGCCCAATAATGAAGGTATAAAGACTGAGAAAATTATTTTCATTGGTTCAGAGGGTGTGTTTAAAGATAGTGGCTACAAAAGTAAGTTAGGGTTTTGTTAATTGTGTGCCTTCATAAGAATAATCACCTCTTGGAAATTGTATTTGAGGTCTAGAATAACCTGTTTGTTTGGAGGTCATTGAAGTGTGGCATATAAAATGCATAAGAAAAATAACCTGTTTGAGTTTTTGACATTATAATACTTGCACAACAGAAGCAGTGGGCGAAATTGTAATCTCAATCGAAATTGTGATCACAGATGTGACCTGAGAGCCGAATCAAACATTATCTATGTTTGGCAATATCTCCCTTTGCATTTTGGGTGTTGGATTGAATAATTTTGAATGCATCTTTCTTGTTGAGTATTCAGGGCAATACAGACTTTTATTCTTGGTTGGCAATGACATGGTCATCTTTCTTGAAGGTAAGGGCCCGTTTGGCGCATGGCATTAACTTATCCAGAATAGGCCTATTCCAGAATAAGGGCCTATTCTCAAATTAATTAATTCTAAAAATGAAAGCTGGAATAAGCTATTCTCTATTTGGATCCCATATTGTAAAATTGGAATAAGGATTATTTTTTTATTTTTTTAATTAATTTGAATATGTATTTTTAATTTGTGTACATATATACACATACACATACACACACATATACATGTGTATACACACACACACATGTATATACACATGTGTGTATATACACACACATGTATATACATGTGTGTATATACACACATGTATATATACACATGTATACACATATATACACATGTGTGTGTATATACACACATGTATATATACACACATGTGTATATACACACATGTATATATACACACATGTGTATATACACACACATGTGTGTGTATATACACACATGTATATATACACACATGTGTATATACACATGTGTGTATATACACACTTGTATATATACATGTGTGTGTATATACACATGTGTGTGTATATACACATGTGTGTGTATATACACATGTGTGTATATATACACACACGTATATATACACACATGTGTATATATATACATACCTACATTAAAAATAAAAAAGATTAAAAAAAGATTTCAAAAAAAAATTTTTTTTAAAAAAATTAATAAAATAAATAAATTTTGAATCCATAAATTTCTTATTCTCGAATAAGAAATGAATTCCATCTTTTTTTTAGAATTAACTAATGCAAGCATAAGCCCCAAAATGGGGATTAGTTTTTTAATTCCAGAATTCAAAAAATGCACCAAACAAAGAATTATTTAATTCATGCATTATTGGCTGCCTATTCAAGGTTAATTCCAGGCGCCAAACGGGCCCTAAGAGAATGTGAAGCTAATTTCTTGTTTGCATAAGTATGTTCTTTTATTAAGAAAGCACGGGCTTGAATCCTTCACATACTTTTGTACCATCAAAATTCTATCTCAAAGAAATTTATGTTAAGGAAGTGGGCTTTTATGTAGTAAAAAGAGGAAAGACAAAGGGAATAATCATCTTAGTTAAATTAAATTTTTTAATTGTAATAGATGCATTATTAGTTGAATCTAACATTTCTATGTATGAGCACTTTTGTGCATGTTCTAGTGATGATTTCATAGTCATTAATGTTACATTTGATGATTAAAATAGATAAAGAGGTCCTAATGGAGGTGATGCAGGAGTATCTTGGGATCTTGACAATCTTGCATCAACCAAAAATATTTATTTTCTTGTTTGATTAGTCTCTGTATTTCTTTTTTCAATTGTTATATGCATATTTTTGGTGGCTGAGATCTTTATAGAATGTTCGTGACATCATGATAGACCTTCTCCTAGGTTCGCACATCATTTGGTTACTTCGCGTATGAGATCTTGCTTATTCTTGGAGGATTGTCTTGTTCTTCATATTTTCCAGCCATTTTTTGGTGTTTTCGATCTCGTGAAGGTTTTCCCGATCGACAAAGCTTAATGACTCATTTCTTGATGATGTTACATGTGTGGTTGACCAACTTGAGGCATCATGATTCTTAACTCATCCATTGTAGGAAGATTCTTATGATTTTGGATCCTGATCTATTTGTTGTAATACATTTTCCTTTCATTGGGGAATATAATCTTTCTTAGCCGACCTGGTGTTTGCAAAGTCTTTATATGCTCTTATATTTGATTTCCTTGAGGGAGGCATTCGAGACATAATATAATAGAACCATAGCACTTGTTGAGATTTGATCTATAGATCGGATGGAAGAAAGTACCCAAAGAAGGCTCATGTAATTATTGTTGTAGGTAGATCATATAGAAAGATAACCTTTTGAAGGTTAAAATCAAGCCTATATGCCTAGAATGTTATCATATTTACACTAGTTGCATGTAACTAGTTTATCATAATAAGAAGACTGATCTTGCATTCATTTCTTTTTTCTTTGATGGCTTTTGTTGTGTGACTCTTGTTGCAAGGATTTGTTTCAACTCTATGAGTTCCCACTGTCCTTGAATCCATCTAGTGGTATCAAAGAAAGTTTTGTAACCTAGAGTTTTCTTCTGGGGTGGTAGAAGAGATTATCTGACCTACAACTGCTGAAGATTTTGAAGAAGGCCAGAAGAAATGCTAGAAGTGGAGCAAGGAATGTAAATCCAGTTATCTTGGATATGTTGAGACAAATTATTGCTAGATTTGGAGTGGTGGAAATAGATTAGAGGAGAGGACAACACATTGAAGATGCAAGTGATGAAGATGTAGAGGAACATAATCATGCAAGACAAGGAGTGAACAATGAGGAACAACAAGAGTTGAAACAAGAGGAAGATAGGTTCATCCGAGCCTTGACAATGTGAATAAGAGACCTAAGTTCAACCCACCTAACTATTATGGCAACCTTAATTTAGATGAATTGATAGATTGGATCACAGACATGGACAAGTACTTTGAACTTGAAGGAACTAGTGAGGAGAAGAAGGTAAAATATGCCTGCTCTAAGTTAAAGGGACATGCATCCTTATGGTGGGAATATTTTCAGATAGATCAATAGAGAAGGGGTAAAGAAAAGATCAAATCTTGGGATAGAATGGTGAGTAAATTAAAGGCTAAGTTTTTGGTTGAGGATTACCAAGTGAGTCTATTTTGGAAGCTACATAATTTGAAGTAGAGAGACCTAAGTGCTAAGAGTCATTAGTACATTTGGGGCATATTTCTAACAACTGCTTGTTGGAATTCTGATTGAACTTCGTTAGACTACTGAAAAATGTCACAGTTGAAAAATTGTTGTCGGAACGTCCGGTGATGCTCACTAGCATCAGAATTTCGACACTAATATGCATTGGATTTTTGATAAGAGGTTGCATATGAGGATATTGTTTCTCCTATGACATTATCTTTAGTGGAACATGAAATTTCATGGGAATTACGATGTAAGCTAGGGCTTGTCATTTTGACGAGGATGATGTGTGTCTGATGACATCCTCATCGGTGGATTTTGACAGGTTGTTAGAATTTTGACGATTGCCAGGGGTTGCACATCTGATGAGGATGTTATCAGACACACAAAATCCTCGTTGGTGGATTGTGATAGCTCATCAAAATTCTGACAACCATTGGGGGCTACACACCTGACGAGGATATTTTTGGACATATAAAATCCTTGTTAGTGGATTTTGACAAGTCGTCAGATTTGTGACAACCTCAAGGGCTGCACATCCGACGAGGATGCTATTGGACATACAACATCATCGTCGGTGGAATTTGATAGGTCTTCATATTTATGATGATAGATTAGTTTTTTTTTAAACAATATAAAAGAAAATCCACATCAAATACTACACAATAAAATCCACATCATATATATTGAATAGGTTTTATGTATAAGACAAGTTTTCTCTATATCTAAACTTTATTCTAATTTGATAAGTTAAGAAAATTATTTGATTAATGTTGTCATTTTTAAGTTTCCTTCAATAGTAGTATAATATAATTGAAATGTGTTGTACTTGTTATAAGTTCTGATTCTTAGTATTAATCTCTAAATTATTATTAGACTTTGTTTAATTCACAAAAAAATTATTGATGTTAACTTTCTTTATATTGTTTGTGAGGTGCCACTTATAAATAGTCATAGATATTTGATTTTGATGCTTATTTGAGATACTTTTAGTGATTCTTATAGTATGAACATTTATTTTATGATTATGTCTTGATTATGGTTATGATTAAGGAAAAAATGGGTTTTGAAAGGACCTAAAACCTTTTACAAAAAAACCACCGAAAGGTAGAACGCCAGGAGCACAACAAAATTGTTGTAAAAAAACACCTAACAAACCAAAGTGAACTAACAAACATTCCCACAAGTAAGAAACTGAGACCAAACCAACAGTCCAAAAAAAAAGGTAATCAAGAAAATCATTTAAGCCCACCCTTATGTGACTGTAAACTCATATCAATAGGAATCTTGGGAGACTGATATTTCTTTCCTTTAAATATTGTTCATCCTTCCTCCACCTTCATAGTTGCATTCTGCCAAGATAAAGAATTAGCATAAAAGCCCCGGACCTGATAAATAAGGCTAGCCACCCCTGCATCCCTAGCTGGGACAAGCATAACACCACTCCCCAAATACCCCCTGGAGGGACCAGGGCATTAGAAACCACAACACTAGTAGCAACAGGCAGGACAACTAAACTAGAGAAAACATTATTAATCCAGACAGGAACAACAACTACAACAACCGAAAAGATAACATCAGCTGTCTGAACCAAGACAACATCTTAGACAACATAAATAGAATCAATGGTATCATGATTATCCTAAGAAGGGAAACAAGATGTACCCCCATCTCGAGGAATGTTTTCAACCATATAATGGTGGTCAGTAGCGCCCACCCACCAAGAAGGCAATTTCTTGATTTTACCCTATCTGATAAACACCAGGCACCAATATGGCCAGTCTTGTCACACTTTCTACATTTGAATGGAACTCCCTCATAATCTAGATTCTAGATCCAAGATCCCCTAGGAGACGCCAAAGTAATCTTCTCAGGGAGACCCCTAGAAACATCAACCTCCACTAGGATACGAGCATACATCAGGTAAAAAATGTTGGCAGAAACCACATCAACCATCTGAAAATCCCCAATAGCCTCTCCCACAGATTCCATAACAAAATCCAACAAAGATGTTGGGGAAGATTCAGAACCCTCACCCATAAGGGTATTTTATTAAAATTCTCCGTAAGAGGATCGAAATCCTGATGCGAAGGTTTGGTCATCAGGGGAAAACGAGCCTCCCAAGAGTAAACACTATCACACAAAATAGTGTTCTTATCTTCAACATTGTCAAACTTTGCGATTGAAAAACCCTTTGCGACAGGGAATATTTGAACATAATCAGATAAAATAGGCTCTCAAAATTTGGAAATCCATGCATGAAAGTATGGTAGAGAGGGCCAAAAAAATTTTAAACCTAAAGATAGCAACATTAGACGAAAAGTCCTCTTCCATATTAAAGATCTCATCAACTATTTCATTTTCCAAATATACCACTAAGGGATCACTTACAGAGACAGGCGTAACAGCTCTGCGATGAAAGCCTCCTCTCCCTGGAATAGGAAGATCATAGGAAATATCTTCAAAAGCAACCACATCTGCGTAAGAGGCAGAAATAGCAGGTCCATCGATTCTAGTCACAAAATTTGGAAACACCACAGGAAACCCCCCACTAGATCCCCTAGGACCAGCCGAACCAAGCGGCAACGCTCTTGCAGAGTTCAAACCCGCCGAGCGGGAAACAGTAGCAGGAGCCATAACATCTATGTCTTGATTATGGTTAAAATACATGAGTGGAATAGTTTATGATGCTTATAGGACCTTATATAATTAACATAGAATTAAAAATGCAATATGAATTAGTTGATACTAAACTTACTACACTATAATATGAAAGAGTTTATATGGTTAGTAATATTTTGAACTATTGGGAGTAATGTGAATGTAAACTCTATACTATGTGATGATTATAAGTTCTAAGGATTATGAATTATTTTTTATATTGGATAATAAATAGACCACTATGGAGATTTTGTGAGAAAGTGGATCTTACCAAACTAGTGTATACTAGTGATTGTAGCTTCTGTTTAGGCATAAGGACCATGTCATATACTTTGTTGATAAACTCATAGCATCGTGCTCAAAGGATCAAGCAATAAAAAGGTATGACTATTACATGCATAAATATAACAATCATTATTGGTAAAACTATTTTGATTTCTCCATTATATACATGCCAGTAAATTTATATACATGTATATTAATATATTGTGTTCCCACAATACTGTGTCCCATGTTTTGGCCAAATTTGACACTGAAATGAACATTCTGAAAAAAATACTTCACTTTCAGATACATATTTCTACAAAACCATTAAGAATATTAATATGAAGTAAACTAGGGATTTTTAGCATTTTGTTTCTAGTTTTTTAAAAAATTGGAATTTATTTGTATCTATTTTTCCTTCTCCTTTGAAAAGTGGTTTGAATGAAAAATCAATATTTTTAAAAAGTGACAGTCACTTGGTTTGACATAACATTTTTAAAAAATGATAATGATGAAATTCTTTAGAGGTTAGGTTTGTAACATCAATACCAAGAGGATGTAATTGGTTTCTTTCAATTTGGTTTAAAATTTTATATTTTATAGAGTTACGAAGTGGCATTAATTCTAATTTAGACATAGGTTTCTTTGGTTCGTTCTATCTTCATCTGTATATATAAAAAATATTTTTTTTTGTTTTTTTGATACAAAGGTAACATAGATACCTATTGAACACATTTTTCATTAAAAAAATTCCCAATTTTTTATTTTTCCTGAAGCATCGAAGAGAGAGGTTGTTAAATGGCCAAACAACCTATGTTTAATTAAACTACAAATAGAAAGTCACAATGAAGTGAATATATATCAAGATTCTAGTCCTTATAAAGCGTGTTCATAGTAGGACAATCTAACATTTTTTTTTGTAGAAGATTGTCTTATTTGGACCTTGATTGAGGCCTCCAAAGGGAAGATTTTGTAAAAATTTATTATCAGGTTAGAAAAAATACAAATTTTGACACTTTCATCTGAATCCCCCTTTGACTGAATGTAGTAAATGACTTTGGTCGAAGGTACCTTAGACCAAAGACCCCCTGAAAAAGCATGGTAGAAATGACACAACCAGATTTTTGTGTCAGGGATGTTCGACCGAACTAGGTCAGCCAAGGTTTTTTTTATAAAGCGAATTTTCAATTGGGTAAAAATAAAAGTATATCTTTTTCTTATTTCTAAAATGCACAAAAAAAATTAAATCGATATTTCTTAATAGAAGCATAAGGAAGTTAATATATGCAAGGTTTTTGCAACTGGTAATATTCCAAATGCTTTTTTTTTTGAAGAATGAAGATTGGAAACAAGAAGGGAAGGCACACTAAATCTACAAGAAAAAGGTCACTTGGTAGAGAACAACAAAATCGTGAAGCTTCATTGGCATATTATTATAAAAATAAAGAAGGTATGCATCTATAATTTCATATGATGGAGTTTTGTATGCCTTTGTTTTCAATTTTATATAATTTGTTCTAATTTTATTCATTTTTGTGCATGTAGCTCATAATCAATAAGTACAAGATGAAGGAGAAGTTTAGGGAGGAGGGTCAACCGAAGTTGAGGAAATGGATGTTGGAGAATCATAAGAATCACTCCTTATAGAAGCTCAGGAAATGGAAGTTAGAGAAGGGTCAGGATCACTTTCTCCTACTAATATGAATGAACATATAGATCTAGCTCAAACTGTAAAGAAAAAAATTAATTTTAGAAAACTAGATCATTTACTTACAATGGATGTGGAGAAATTGAGAACACTTTCTAATGTTGAACCATTAAATATCTCTAAGAAGAGGTTAATGAATAAGATAGAAAGGGAAATAATGGCTGAATCTGATAATCTTGAAACACTCGAACAAGCCCAATTGATTTGAATTGTGCTTATACAAAAAATGGCAAGAGCCATTATAATTGTTGGGTGTAGACACAACATCAAAAAAGAGAAAAAATTCAAACATGAAAAGTATTATTATTGAAAATGTTAGAAAAGGTTTGATCTTTGTAGGGAAGTGATCTTGATCTAAATATAGGGATATTATAAGAAGAGTGATGTTGACATCCATTGTAGGTAACACTATGTCCTGAAATAGACAAATATCTTCAATTTCATCTCATATTGGTTTTAGTAGGAAAATAAGATCAAGATATGTTAAGAGGAGAATAATTTTGGATTATAGAACCATGGAAGGAAATTGGGAAATTATGTATAGAGCTCTTCATTGTGATATGATTGAGGAGGGAATCAATAATTTGATCACACTTTTTTGGAATGATAATACCCGTCCTTCATCAAATAGTAGAGATGTTATCAAACATAGGGTTAGAGATAATGAATATGAACATCATACAAAACATTGGTTGGACACAACACAACATGAAATGTATGTGTCATTTTGTAGTTCAAATCCATGATGGAGGCTGAGGCTGCCACTCTTTTGGTGGACCTTTCTTGAGGTTCCCTGGCTTTTTTTGTTGTCTCTGGTTTAAATCTGCATTTTTAGATGCTTAGCTTGTTTTTTTTTTGCTCTGGCTTTTTTGGCTTGTTCTGCCTTTCATTATGTTCTGCTTTAAACTGCTTACTATGTTATCTTTAATTACTTTGTTCTGGGTTTCAGGAACCCTGTAAAACCTGTTTTATTTAATCAAAAACAATGTTTGAAAGATTGAAGCCATATTATGTGAGGACAAACAAAGTGTTTGGAACTTGTTGTTTTCATTATCATACTGAATTTGATTTCCACTATCAGGTTTTCCAAAAGTTTATAGAAGACACTTATGGTTTTAAAAAAATGCTCATCCTAGTAGAAAAAGTGATTTGATATCATGCATTTTATGTGACAAAAGAGATATTGTAGCTGGCCAAATAAATTGCATAAAAGGAATATGTGAAACATGTCCTGATTTGGCTCTTTTCCCTTTGAAAAATGAAGACATTGATGTGACAAAGATGGTAAATTGAAAGAGTTATAAATATGTAAGGAATGAAACAACATTGGGGAAAGAATATAAAAGGTTAGAATATGTCGAAGAGGAGACAACTATTTGAGCATTTATGGAGAAATTTAAAAAATTGATTCAACCCTACATTCATCATGATTTTTACAAAGTAGCAAGCACAACAATTCCAAACACTGAGAGACATATTCCAACTTAGAACTATTCTATCTGTTATTGATTTTGCAGAAAATTATTTCTTTATTCATCAAAATGTTATTCAATCAAAATACTATTTTTTAGAGCACATTATCTTTATGGGGGTATGTGCAGGATCATGGTAAGAAAAACTTGGCCTTAAGTGGCAATGAAAATTTAGAAAATCAGTGTTAGGAAAGTTGATGTAAAAATTTGGACAAGTTATCAATCTTATATCAAAAATGTGTAAGAAAAGAATCTATAGAAAATTGAATCTAGTTTCTAAGCTACTATCCCTTATTTAAAAAAAAAATATTCTATATGGTGAAATTTCAAATTTTAATGCAGTAGTATGAAAGTTTTAGGAAAGATATAAGGTGTATGTCTGACCACCTTAAACACAGTCAAATGATAATATTTTTTTACAAGAAACTAGACATAAGTAGTAGACTCATGTTCGAATGTGACACATATTTTTTGCAATTTGTTTCCAAGTAAATAATTAATTATGATTTGTCTACACAACTTTTTGAGAATATAAAAAATCTTGTGTCTAACCACCTTAACTTAGTCTAAAATTCATCAAATTGAATTTTTTAGTTTTTAATTGTATTAGGAAAAGCATAGAATGAGACTCATATTTTGTATTTCAAAAATGTTATACCATTTACACGTTATAGCTATTTTTCAACCAGTCTATCAATTAGGACTAAAAATATAAGAAGTAGGTGTATGTCTGACCACCTTAAACACAACAAAATAATAATATTATTTTACTAGATTCTAGATATAAGTAGTAGATTAATGTCCGAATGTGACACATATTTTTTTGTAATTTGTTTCCAAGTAAATAATTAATTATGATATTTCTTCTACAACTTTTCCAGAATATAAAAACTCTCGTGTTTGACCACCTTAACTTAGTCTAAACTTCATCAAATTGATTTTTAAATTTTTTTTTTCTTGTAGTAGGCAAAGCGTAGAATGTGACACATGTTTCAGATTTGAAAAAATGATATACCATTTGAAAGTTATAGCTATTTTTCAACCAGTCTACCAATCATGACTTCTTTTTCACATCGCCACTTTTTGGCATACCATGATCCTGCACATACCCATGATAGAGGTGTTTTATTGCAAGCACAGTTTGATTTGGATTGTTTTTAGAGAACATTTGAAGCACAGATCATAAAGAAATAATATCACTTTTATATAAGTGACGATAAATAGTATGATATTCATTATGCAGAACACTATTTCAAGAAGTTTTTGTAAATTTGAAAGAAAGGGGCATAAAATTGACAAACATTATGTTTGGAAAGATGGATGTGCTCCACAATTCAAATCATCCAAACTATTTTATGCATTATATAGATATCATCATAATAAAAACATACCACATGTCTGGAGTTTCTTTGAGAGTGGACATGGAAAAGGTGAACATGATGGTGCTGGAGCTTGCATCAAACATGCTTTGTGAAAGTATCAAATGAATTATCAAGGAGTTTGTATAAAAAAATCTACATGATGTTATTGAATAGTGTAAGACACATTTTCCACGAAATGAGGTTGGCACATTATCAAGAATGAGTCAAGAAGAACCACATAGAACATTTTGGGAGATAACAGGTATGCGCACTTGTTTAAATTTTACATATTTTATTCAAATTTTAAAAATGAAATTCATAATGTGTCTCATTTTTGTATGTTAAATATGTGTATGTGTGAACAAGTTGTTAGCACTATAAAAAATATTCATGGTTCTAGGTTTTTCCAAGTGTTTATGCCCTAGTCTCAGAAGCCCTAATGTTTCTTCGTGAAACCCTAGTTCTTTTTAGTGGAAAACCCTAAGTCTTTGTGGCTTGTTATAATTTCAAGTTACCTTTTTGAAGTCACTTAAAATACTTAAGTCGTTGGATGGGGCCAACATTTTAAATTTTCATGTTTCCTAGCGAGGCCTTATTTATTTTTGCCCAAGTCTTTATCTCCTAATCTCGTGATGCTTGGTGGTTAGTTCTTGACATTTAGCAACTTGGTGTGGTAATTATCTCATGATCTTGTAATGTTAGCAGCTAAGTTAGTAACATCTAGAGATTTGGTGAAAAAGGGAGAGAATTGAAATTTTATGCTTGTCTCTGAATCTTGTAATGATGCGGTCAAGGGTTGTCATTGGATCTCTTGAACTAAGTCTGGTTAAGTCATGCATTCAGCAATTTAGAGATAGCCTTTATCTCTGAATCTCAAGACCAAACCAGAGTTAATACTTTTATCCAGATATCATGATATATGCCTTTTCACTTAATCTCAAAATAAAACCTGAGTTAGGCAAACTTTTCTAAGATCACGTGAGGATCGTTAATCAAGACCAAGATGTGCGACTGTCACTGAATTGCCAGATAAGTCAAATTCAAGGAAAATTATTCAGTGATGATGAGATACAAGGCTGAGATGTGACAAAATGCTAAAATGTGTCCAAGAGACTCATAAAATCAGTGGATGTCACTAAATCTCCAGATAAACCTAGAGTTAAGACAAGCAATTGGCGACTCAGAGAAAGCCTTGTCTTTGAATGTCGAAAGAGAACCATAGTTACAACAAGTATCTAGAGATCTAGTGATACAAAAGGATTGAAGGTGCTCCAGTCAAAGGAAGGTTAAAGACAAAGAACAGATGTGAGATTGATCCAACAGTCAGTGCTAAGCCTTAAAGGGAAAATTAATCAAGGTTTAGTCTTTAAGGCCTCACACATGCCTGCCACATTGTTTTTTCAGAACTTGGCCAGTGTTGAAAGAAGAAAGCAATGGTATTATAGGTATAAATGGATTGATGGTTGGTGCTTGGCCTTAAAGAGGAAGATGATCTCTAATCAACCATCAAGGAAATATGCTTGATCGACGCATGTCTATTCTGAGTTTGTGAGACCTGCAGTCATGGAACCAAGGTAAAAGGGTTAATATTCATCTAAGGTTAAAGTAAAATCTAACAAACAATGCCAAGCCTCAAAGGAAATGATAGAAGTAAGCTCCAAAGTGTGCTTGCACAATCCCCAAGATAGGACTTAGTTTTCCCTAGCCCAATACAAGATCCTAACTCCACTATAGGATCTACCTAATTCAATAGACACTTTGTCTAAGACCTCACCTAACTCTTCTCTAAGAGTTACAATAATTGTGCTTTCACTTTGGATGACAACTATCTTAGTTTTGTCTGAATGCTTTAAAAGGCTTGAAGAATCTAATGCAAATTCCTCCATTCCAACATAATCCATGCTACAAGGGAAATGTGGATACTTTTTATTTCCTATCTACACCCAACAACTCAAAATTCATAGGTTTTTCAACCCCAAGTAGTCGAGTTCAAAATTTTTCTTCAAACTGTCCAATTAGGCCTAATGGCTCTATTAGCCCTATCGAGAGGGTTTTTCTTTCATAAATTATAAAAATCACACACAACCCCCAAAAATATTTAGGGATCTAGATACCCTTTAAAGAGACCTAAAGGATTTCTAAGGTCTTAGGTCCCCAACTCATCCGTACAACACTATCCTAGAAAGCAGGGATTTTAGGCCTATTTTGGTGCATTACAAGCAAGTCTGATTTCTCCTCACAAATTAATCCTATTGGATTAGCACAACTTTGAACTCAAACCTAGGGACTCATAAGACCATAAAAACACTTTGAAATCACCTGGTTCAATTCTCCACCTCATTCCCTTGTCTCTGCAATAGGTTTCTAACCTCTTATGCACCTAACTGAGCTGTCCTAACTCGCCTAGGGCATGGGTTTAAAAATAGCTCCACTTATTTTATGAACTCCTACTTCTATATACAAAATTTAAAAAGGCTCCACTATGAGATTAATCCACCCTTTTATGGTTTCAATGGTTGGATCTCAAGTGGGAGCCATGAAAGCAAAAACTGTCTAAAAGAGACTAGCAGACTACCTAATTTGCAATTATTTTCTAATAGCTTGAAGATTAACTCAAAACAACTTGCTCTCTAAAAAAAAAGTCTTATATCACTCCACACTACATGAATCCATAGTTAAATCTCAAGATTTAATCCATTACAATACCATTAACATGCAAATTAGTCGACTGTGCACTGTATACAGGGAACTCTTCTTTCTTGCTTGCAAAAACTTTATTACAAAAGCTCTCTCCTCGGGATTCAAGCCTGAGATTTTATTAGATGACATTATCCACCATTCTAGGCCATTTGAAATAAATTCCCACTCCTACATTTTTGGGGATCCTATGTTGTCGAGTTGCATGCAATATTTGCAATTTCTTGCAAATGTTGTCATGACAACTTTTTGCATTTACTATGCCAACTAGAATATAGGGCCTCTATGCTATTTAGTTTGGTTAACTAACCATATTTAATGACCTTAAAGAATCCTTTACATATTTCATGGGTCTAGGACACATTTTGAACCCAAATTCCAACTTTAGACCAACTAAGCGTAGACTAGCAAAACAACTAACAATGACTAATGGGTGACCTTAGTACTAACACTAACTCACCTAGTCCACGTGAAATACTAAGGTCTCAAAGAAAACACACATCTCTTAATTGGCTAAGGTTAGATACAAGCCAAAAAATTCTAGGGCTTGAGGATTTCCTAGGTGCTCCTACACCATCCTCCCCTAAACAAAAAAACTTTAATCCGTCCTTGGATTGAGTAAGTTGATGTCCACCCCAAACTTCTTAAACTCACTTTCCTTGATCCATACTACATCTACATTATATTTTCCTTGCCATTTGATCAAGTGTTCTTTATACTCCTTCTTCCTGGTCTTCTTGTAAACTCTAGAATTCAGAATGCTCTCTACTTGTTTGATCGGTGTAGATGGCTAGTGTAGTTCTTCAACCTCCTGTATGACTTCATTTAGACACCAACCAACATTAGGGATTGGGCCTTTGTACAGTACCAAGTATGATACACTGAAGAATGGTGATAAACCCAAATCCTCTAGAAGTTCCACCTTGTAATAATTAGCTCCATACTTGTCTAGGATGACACATGGACCAATTCTCCTCATATGAAGTTTGTGAGGTGTTCCTTTCTAAAGTATTGCTTTATTAAGATGAACCATTACTAGATCTCCAATCTTGAATTGGACATCCCTTCTCCTCATCAACTTTAGTCTTGATCTTCTCTATGTTCTCAATGAGAGTCTTCCTAACTGTGTAATGGACTTCTTGCATAGCATATGAAAAATCCTCAGCATATCCATTGTCTTTAGCTCCATCTTTAAGGTCTTTGAGTTCATGAATTCCTCTAGGATGGATGCCATATACAATCTCAAAAGGGATTTTCCTTGTGGTTCTATTAACAATATCATTATAAGCATATTCTTCTTGTGCAATGAGTTGGTTCCATGTTTGACCACACTCCTTTGTCAAACATCTTAGGACATTACCAAGGCTCCTATTTACTACCTCTGTCTAACAATCTGACTGAGCATGGTAGGTAGATCCAAATGATAAGTTGGTACCCAACTTTTGTCAAAGAGTCTTCCAAAAGTGGCTCATAAACTTGGTGTCTCTGTCAGACACTATACTCAGTGGTAAACCATGAATCCTAACAACTTCCTTGAACAATAAAGAAGATATTTTACTAGCATCATTCGTTGTCTTGGATGGCACAAAGTGATCCATGTTACTGAATCTGTCTACAATCACATAGACATTGTCCATTCCTTGTCTAGTCTTGGGTAAACCTACCACAAAATCCATACTTAGACATTCCCATGGCCTAGTTGGAATGGGTAAGGGTTGATATAAGCCTGCATTTATAGATGTTCCTTTGGCCTTCTAACAGATAACACATCCCTCAACATATCTCTTCACATAAAAGTTCATCTTGGGTCAAAAATAGAACCTTTGGACTAACTCTTGAGTTTTATTAACCCCAAAATGGCCACTAAGTGCACCATTGTATTTCTCTTGTATGAGATTCATTCTTATTGACCCCCTAGGGACACACAACTGAGCCCCTTTAAACAATAGACTAGAATACAAAGTGTATTTAGATTATTGACTATGAAAGTGGTTTTTATATTCTTGACATACCTTGTAGATGTCTGCAAATTCCTCATCTTCTTCATACATGTCCTTGAAGTTGTCAATTCCCATACTTTGTAGTTGAATCTCTTAGATGTTCGATTCTCTTATTCTCAAAGCATCTGAAACTTTATTCTGCAACCCTTTCTTGTGTTTGATGTTGAATGTATATGCTTGTAGGTATTCAACCCACTTCATGTGCTTATGAATCAATTTGTCTTGTGAGTTCAAGAAACTCAATGCTTGGTTGTTAGAATAGACAATAAACTCCTTTGGAAATAGGTAATGCCTCCATTTTCTCAATGACTAGACTAGAGCATACATCTCTAGGTCATAAGAAGAGTATTTCTTCTTAGCTTCACTCAACTTCTCTTAATGGAAAGCCACTGGTCTTCCCTCCTAGCTTAAGACTACTCCAATTGCCACATTGCTGGCATCACACTCCACTGTGAACAATTTTTCAAAGCTTGGAAATACTAAAATTGGTTGGGTTTCTATCTTTTTTTTTCCAGTAGTTCAAAGCCATTATTAGTTGCTCATTCCAAACAAACTTGGTCTTCATGCCTCCCTTAATTCTATCTAACATAGGAGCACATATTGCACTAAACTGTTTAATAAAATTTCTATAGTATTGTGCCAGACCATGAAATCTCCCTACCTCAGTGCTTGTCCTTGGAGTAGGCTAGTTGATGATGGCCTCAACTTTTCTTGGATTCATTTTTAAATTGCCCTATGATAGTACAAAACCAAGATACACTAGCTCTGTCATAATGAACTCACACTTTTCTAAGTTGATTATCAACTTCTCCTCCTGCAGCTTCTTAAAAACCAATTCCAAGTGCTTGATGTGTTCTTCCCTTATCATACTATAGATGAGTATATCATCTAAGTAGACCACTATGAACTTTCCATTGTACTCCTTAAGTATTTCATTCATCAACCTCATGAATGTTGATGGGTCATTTGATAGGCCAAATGGCATGAAAAGCCATTCATATAGTCCTTCATTAGTTTTGAAGACTGTCTTCCACTCATCCCCTTCATTCACCCTTATTTGGTGATATCCACTTTTTAAGTTTATATTTGTGAAGTATCTAGCCCCTCCAAGATCGTCCATTAGGTCCTCTATCCTAGGGATAGGGAACCTATACCAAATGGTAATCCTATTTATTTCTTTGGAGTCTATACATAATCTCCAATTTCCCCTTTCTTAGGTGCTAGGATTGTGGGTACGACACAAGGGCTAATGCTCTTTCTTATAAGACTGCATTCTAACAATTCTTGAACTTGCCTAGCTATCTCTTCATTCTGTTGGGAAGTCAATTTATAGGATGCATTATTGGGTAGGGTGGCTCCAGGGATTAGGTCTATTTGATGGCTTACTAACCTCTTATGTGGTAAGGTGGTTGGTTTTCCATCACTCACTATCCCTTGATACTTTACTAGCATCTCTTGAACTTCCTTGGGTAGCTCTGTCTTCTTCTCTGATTTGTCTGCAACTTCCTTTAGCTTCAATGCCAGTGAAAATAAAATTTCTTCTCCTTCATCTAGAGTCTCTAAGAGCTCCTTTTCACCCACCATGAGAACATTGGGTCCAGTAGACTTCACTTCTGCATCTTCCAATAGTGACTGGATCTTGTATGTCACATTGTCTTTCTTGAAGGTGTAGGAGTTTTTCACTCCATTATGCATAGTCATCTGGTCAAATTTCCATGGTCTACCTAGGAGCAAGTGACAAGCATCCATAGGTAAGAAATCACAAAAAACTTTATCCTTGTATTTCCCAATGGAGAATTCCACCCAAGCTTGTTCATTGACTAGGACATGCTGTCCTTTGTTGAGCCATGTGACCTTGTAAGGGTTGGTGTGGGGTATCCTTGTCATGTTTATCTTGCTAACTTCCTCCTCTAACACTATGTTTTCAATTGATGCTGAGTCTATGATGAATCTACACACCTTGCCCATCATTTTACACTTCACTCTAAAGAGTGCTCTCCTTTGTCTGCTTTCTTCCTTCACTGGTTCTTTTATGAGAGTTCTCCTCATCATAAGGTTTTCTCCCTCCTTTGATTCCAATGGGACTTTAGGGTTCTTTTTCCCACTTGTCTTTTCATGAACATAGTTCACTCTTTTGTCACCTCCTTTAGAATTGCTTCCCTTCTTTGGAAACCTATATGCAGGATGTCCTAACTGGTTACAATGATAACACTTCATGTTGGCAAAATAGTTGCCTCTTCCTTGGCTACTCCCTCTTCCTCTATTGTTAGAGTTCCTTCCTCTACTTGAACTTCCTCTATTGACATTCCCTTCATGTTTTTCAATGAGCTTGTTCTTTGATTGTCCTTTAGATTCAAAGCTTCTTCCTCCATAATTACTTCCTTGTCCTTTGGTATCTCTTCCTCTTGAAGTATTGGAGTCTTATTTCTTCTTCAACTTATCCTTGACCTTGATAGAAATTTGGTGGCACTTCTATATTGTATCAGGAGTCAAAAGACTCATCTCATCTTGAATGGTCCATTTGAGACCATTTAGATACCTTGCAACTTTCACTTTCTCATCTTCTTCTATCCTTGACCTCATACAAAGTCTTTGAAACTCTTCGGTGTATGAATTGGCATCTAGGTCTTTCTGCCTTAGACCTTGTCTTCTCTTATGAGGTTGGATTTCATAATCCTTAGGGGTGTAAACCTCTCTTGATTTTGCTACCATAGCTCTCCATGAAGCAATAGGATTCTTCCCATCCTTCTCTCTTTCTTGGATGAACTTCCACTAAGTGAGAGTAGATCCTCTCAATCTTGCTTTGGAAACCTTCACTTTTTGAGCCTCTATGATTCCATCACACTTAAAATGGTTCTCTAGTCCTTCTATCCAATCAAGGGATACTTTTGGTTCCATTTTTCCATTAAAAATGGGAACTCCTTCCAATGCTTTACCACTCATAGGTTTTAGAGCTTTCAAGAATGGTTCTTGTTCACTGACAGGGTCAGCTTACAGAATTTCATCTTTAATGGCAATGTCTTTTCCTTTCCCATCAACCTTGTTTAACACTTCATCTGCCTTCACATCAACTTCATCAACATTTTGTTCAATTTGAGCCAACCTATCTCAAAGTAGTCTATTCGCCACTTCTTGATCATCCACCTTCTTTTCTAATTCAACATTGGTCACCATTGTTGACTCTCTAATGGATTCTATAGGCTGAAACATTAACCACAAGCCTGATCAAAACAAGATCTGATACCAATTTGATAGAAGTAAGCTCCAAAGTATGCTTGCACAATCCCCCAGATAGGACTTAGTTTTCCATATCCCAATACAAGATCCTAACTCCATTATAGGATCTCCCTAATTCAATATACACTCTATATAAGACCTCACCTAACTCTTCTCTAAGAGTTACAATAATTGTTCTTTCACTTTGGATGACAACTATCTTATTTTTGTCTCAATGCTTAAAAAGGCTTGAAGGATCTAATGCAAATTCCTCCATTCCAACATACTCCATGATAAAAGGGAAATTTGGATACTTGTGATGTCCTCTCTACACCCAAACAACTCAAAAGTAATAGGTTTTTCAACCCCAAGTGGTCGAGTTCAAAATTTATCTTCAATCTGTCCAATTAGGCCTAATGGCTCTATTAGCCCTATCCAGAGGGTTTTTCTAGAATAAATTATAAAACTCACACACAACCCCTAATACTATTTAGGGATCTAGATACCCTTTAAAGATACCTAAAGGATTTCTAAGGTATTAGGTCCCCAAATCATCTGTACAACACTATCCTAGAAAGTAGGGCTTTTAGGCCTATTTTGGTGCATTACAAGCAATGGTCTGATTTCTCCTCACAAATCAATCCACTTGGATTGGAACAGCTCTGAACTCAAACCTAGGGATTCATAAGACCCTAAAAACACTTTGACATCACCTGGTTCAATTCTCCACCTCATTCCCTTCTCTCTGCAATAGGTTTCTAACCTCTCATGCACCTAACCGGGTTGTCCTAACTTGCCTAGGGCATGACTTTAAAATAGCTCCACTGATTTATTGAGATCATAATTCTATATATAGAATGTACAAAGAATCCACTATGAGATTCATCCACCCTTTTATTTTTTCAATGGTTGAATCTCAAGTGGGAGCCATGAAAGCAAAAACTGGCTAAAAGAGACCAACAGACTACCGAATTTGCAATTATTTTCTAATAGCTTGAAGATTAACTCAAAACAAATTTATCTCTGAAAAAGAAAAGTCTTGTATCACTCCACACTACATGAATCCACTATTAACTCTTGATATTTAATCCATTACAACACCATTAACATGCAAATTAGTCGACTGTGCACTGTATACAGGGAACTCTTCTTTCTTGCTTGTAAAAACTTGATTACAAAAACTCTGTCCTTGTGATTCAATCCTGAGAGTGTCTTAGATGCCATTCTCCAAAATTATAGGAAATTTGAAATCAATTCCCACTCCTACATTTTTGGGGATCCTATGTTGTTGAGTTGCATGCAACATTTGCAATTTCTTGCAAATGTTGTCATGACAACTTTTTGCAACTTTTGCATTTACTATGCCAACTAGTATATAGGGCCTCTATGCTACGTAGTTTGATGAAATAACCCTATTTAATGACCTTAAAGAATTTTTTACATCTTTCATGGGTCTAGGACACATTTTGAACCCAAATTCCAACTTTAGACCAACTAAGCATAGACTAGCAAAATAACTAACAATGACCAATTGGTGACTTAGTACTAACACTAACTCACCTAGACCACATGACCTACTAAGGTCTCAAAGAAAACACACATCTATGACTTGGATAAGGTCAGATACAAGCCAAAAAAATTTAATTCTTGAGGATTTCCTAGGTGCTCCTGCACTAAGAAAAGATGCTCGAAAGATATTATTTAAGGCATCGCACCCGTATGCCACCTTTCTAGATCAGATTGTTGTACTCAGATAACTTAATATGGATCTATGGCCATGTTTTAAAGAGGAGAAAATGATCAATCTAGGCTATCAAGGCCTTATTTTTCACCACATGTAGCCATTGTAACCAAATTTCAAATATTTAAATTTTTTTTGAGAGGTTTTCATTGCAGTGGACTAAGATTTCTGTTCGTAGAGATAAATGTTTCAATCTGATTTTCTGGGTCATTCTTGCACAGTTGTAAGATGATGTTAGGGTCAAGATCTGTTGGTGAAAGTTGCATTTATTTTGTGAAGTGATGCTGGGGTTTCTAATAAGAGTGATATTCCTTATGTAAACCTTATAGCGTTGTTTGGTCTCCTCTGCATTTATGTTGAGTAAATCTTTCCATCTCATGGTGCTTGGGAAATTTAGACTTCATGGTACTATTCTTCACTTCCCAAGAAGTTTGGTGACTATAGATTAGATCATATAGCACATATTGGAGTGAAGATATGGGTTTTCAACTTGAATGCAGGGTAGATGAATGAATTGAATGCTCGTAATTTGGTTGTAAACCCTAACCCTAAATGATCCTGGTGCAGGAGCACCCCTAGGTTGGTTTTACAATCTAGTTAGCTAAGTTGTGTGTGTTTTCCTTATGGAATTTTGGTTTGTAATAAGATTCAGTCAAGCTTAAGGTCATGTTGACCATATCCTAGAGGTGAGTTAGGATGTGTTTAATTTGAGTCATAAGACCTTATGGGAAGTGCAATTAGGGCTAATGTGCGTAAAGCCTTCTAATTGGCACATGTATCATCATGATATCATCATGAGGTAAGTAGAGTCTAAGGTAGGTCAAAATCATGTTTCAACTCATATTTGGGTCTTTGGTGAAGTTTAGTGAAGTTTGGAAGCAATTTGTTATGCTTTGCAAGAAATGGGAAAAGTTGTCAAAGTTGCATTTTGCAACTTTGCAAAGTTGCTTCGACAAATTTTGCAAGATTTGGACAACTTGTTCAAAGGGTTCCTTAAGGGGATAATAACTACTTCACCACCCTATATAAGGGGAATTTGGACCTTGTAGAATAGTTGGATGTTGGATGTACAGACATAATTTTGAGAAGCAATACCAGTTATGTGATTTATTGTACAAATTTGATGTTCTTGGAGACAATACGGTTTTCATGGATTAGTTTTGGCACTTTAACCCATGCATATGTTAGAGAAGGTGTTATTTGAATTTTTTGTGGCAATATTTAATCATTTTTTTTGGCTTTAAGCATATTTGGTAAATATTTTCTAAACTACACTAGTGCTGGTCTAATCCAGTCACTTTTTGATAATGGAGTCATAACTCCTCTTCCCACCATGGATTTTGTCAAGTTCCTTGGGATTTGGGAGATGACTGCTTGTAAATTATTGGTGCAAGAGTACGGGCCTTGGAAAATAATAGAACAATTTATACAGTGATGCCCTAGGTGAGCCAGTGGTGCATGGCTAGGGAATATAGTGAACTGCAAAAGCATTGAGCGATTGAATGCTTTGGATGCTTCAATCTGAGCATATGGAGGGAAGAATATGTGTTTGTAGAGGCCCCATGTATAAGGAGAAGCTTTTTTGAAGAGTTATTTGAGGTAAAAGAACCAAGACTTATGCAAGTTCTCATTATTCAATGAAACCCTCAATTATAGGCTTAATTATAGAAACCCAATGTACTAACAATTTGGGGAAGAAAGACCTAATAAATCTTGAAGGTTTTCCAAAATGGTGTTAGGCATGAACTTTGTTTACCACCTTGCAGAGGATATTTCTGAGTTAAGAGCCAAAAGGTGTGTAATTAGGCCTAATTCCTTGTAGCCATGTTTTGATGAGTTTGAAGTAAGTTCTTTAACTCAATTAGGGTTTCATTGAAACTTATGTTTTTAGGCATTGTATTAGATTCAATTGCCTTTTTATAATCCTTCCTCTCCATTGGTGAATTATCTTGATTATTTTGGATCATTTAGTGTAGAATATGCAAGAAGACCTCCATGGGGTATGTTGATAGTTGAGTTGATTTCTTTGATGGTGTAGACAAGTTGAATAGGTGAAGGATTTGAGAAGGGAATCCTTGTGAAATAGGGTTGGTAAAGAACCCTAATAGGCTAGAGAAGTGGCCTATAGAAAACCCTAGAAGAAGATAGGGTTGTGATCAAGACTTGTCATTACATCAGATTAGTATCAGAGCTAGTTAAAGATTTGGGAGTTGGTGTATGTCTCTATATATGGGTGAATCAATAGGAAAGTTCAATATGATGAATAATGCAGAGTTAGCTAAGGCGATGGGTGAGTAAAAGGAGAAAAATAGAATCCTTGAAGAAGCCCTAGATGAAATGAGAGTGAAACTACAAGAAGTGGTTGATGGAGCCAAAGATAAAGGCAAAGAAGGTGAAAGTAGTGAAAAAGGTAAAAAGAAGATATCATCCCTAAACCAGACCCTCCATTGAATGAAGTACCATTATTGAAAGCCATCAAGGCACTAAGAGAAAAAGAAATAGAAGGAGTACCACTATTCAGTGGGAAAATTTATATTGAGGCAGTGATGGAGTGGATTGAGGGGATGGAAAACCATTTTGAGTGTGAAGGTGTTACAGAGGCACAAAAACTCAAGGTTGTAAAGTCAAGGCTAAGAGGATCAACATTGACATGGTGGAAGTATCTACAACATGAAAGTGTTAGGATTGGTAAACAACCTATAGCTAACTGTAAAGCCATGCTGACTAAAGCGAAAGAGAACTATCTGCTAGAGGACTATGAAATACAACTTCATAAAAAGAGACAAGGTATGAAACAAAAAAATTTGGATGTGGCTTCTTATACAGAGGAATTTCAGAAGTTATGTCTCAGGTCCAAGATTCAAGAAGAGGAACCCATTAAGGTGGAAAGATATTTGGGTGGTCTAAAATGGAACATCCAAGAAGAGATAAGTTTTTCGACTCCAAATACTATTCAGAAGTGCCAAAAATTAGCTCTTAAGGTGGAAGAGAGGAACAAGAAGAAAGGGACTCTAAGCTCAAAGGAAGAGGTAGAGGAAGAGACCAAGGGGGTAATAGAGGTGGTTATCAAGGTAGAGGAAGAGAAAAAAGAAACCAAGGAGAGTCTAAATTGATAGAGCATGGTAATGAAACTACTCCAAGAGCGGGTTATAATAGAGGAAGAGGTACTGTGATAGAAGAGTCCCAAAATTGGATTGCACACACTCACCTAAGGTCTTAACTTGCCTTAGTCCACCTAGGATCCCAATTCCATTATAAAATCCACTAAAGTATTGATTATTCACACCCCAAGTCTATTCCAACTCCACACTAAGAGTTAGTTTCTTTGTGCCTAATCTTGAAAGTTGTCCACCACTTAAAGTGCTCTTTACCCCTATGTTTCCTTGGGTGACCCCAAGCTAAATTCTTCCCAAAAATCCATACAAGTGGTACAAAGGAAATATCCATCTTTAAGATATCCTTTTGACATTTTTTTAATCCCATTTGAATGGGTATTCTACACCAAAGTGATCAAGTTCCACATTCACAATGCTTTGGAGCCCATTAGGCCTAGTAGCCCTATTATCCGTATCTAGAGGGTTTTTCTGGTTTCTTGTCAAAAAATTCCACAAAACCCCAAAAAATAAATTAGGAATCAGACAAAATTTTCCAAGATCTTAAATATTTTCAAGGTTTTAGCTCCTCAACCCATCCGTACACTACTTTCCTGAAATGTAGGTCTTTTAGGCCTATTTTTAAGCATTGACAGTGACATATTGATTTCTTGCTAAAAATGTATTGAGATGGATTGGATAGGATCTAAGATTGTAGGAAAGGATCAATTAAACCCTATGGCTCCTAGAATGACACTTGGTTTCTTTTCCTCGCACACTCCCTTGCAATAGCACTTGATTCTTACTCTATTATACCCCTAACCAGATAGTCATTGTTCACTTAGGGCATAACTCTAAAAATAGTAGCTCAAATCTTCAAGATCTCTACTTGCATATATACACTATACATAGGCACCCCTAAAACATTCATCTACTCTTAGGAGATTCCCACAGTTAGATTTCATGGGGGAGCCATGGAAACAAAAATTACTCTAAACTGAACCAATAGACTTCCTAAATCCTAATCAATTTATTAATGCTACTAAACTAACTCTACAGTAATTACACAATAAATGAAAAAGTCTTGTATCTACCTAATCAAGACAAATCTAACATTACATCAATCAGTTCAATCTATCCAAATGCTCTGTAACTCAAAATGCTCGAATATTACTTACAACACAAAATTGCAGAGCTTCTTAATATTCAAAAACTTGGTTACAATACCTTATACTTCGGGAAATGAGATACATACATCCTTAAGATAATTCTTCCATGTTTCTATGAATTTTCCATTAATTTACCACTCTTACAATTTGGGGAATCCAAAGTTGTCGAGTTGCATGCAACATTTTCTAAAAGTTGCAAATGTTGTCATGACAACTTTTGAGCAACTCTAAGAATCTTTGTATTTATGCCTCCATCCTATCTTTTAGGGCCTCTAACCCATATGTTTTGATGAACCAACCTCATAAAATCCTAGAAAAGCATCTTTCTTACTATGCTAAGGTCTATGACACATTTAGCCCATAATTCCCATTTAGACTAGAACTAAGCAATAAAGTAACCTAACTATACTACATTGGATAAGACACTAACTATATATCCACCTAGTAAAACACCTTCCAAGACCTTCTAAGGTCCAAAATAAACACACACATTAACTTGGAAAAGGTCAGTTACAAGCCAAAACATCTAGGGTTTAGTGGTTAGCCTAGGTGCTCCTGCACCATCCTCCGTATGTGAAAGTTTTCAATCCATCCTTTGATTGATTAAGTCAGGATCAATGCCCAAATTTTTGAACTTTAACTTATTTATCCATGTTTCATCTACATCTAGTTTTCCTTTCCACTTCACTAAGTGTTATTTGTAATCCTTCTTCCTAGTTTTCTTGTAAACTTTGGATTTCAGTATGCAGTCTGCCTTCTTGATTGTTGTAGAGGGAAAATGAAGTTCTTCTACCTCTTGGATGACCTCAGTCAAACTCTGATCTAGATCAAGGATTGGTCCCTTGTATAGAACCAAGTTTTCTATGTTAAAGACATGTGATAAGCCACTGTTCTTTGGTAACTCCACCTTGTAAGCATTTGCTCCATACTTGGCCAGTATAGTGCAAGGGCCGATTATTCTCATCTGTAACTTGTGTGGGATTCATTTCTATAGTATAGCCTTGTTAATATGTACCATCACTAGATCCCAAACCTTGAATTGAAAATCCTTGTTTCCTTCATCAACCTTACTCTTGATCTTCTTAGTGTTGTCAATCAGTGTCTTCTTGACTGTTTCATGAACTTCTTGCATATCATATGCAAAGTCCTTAGCATATCCACTTCCTTTAAATCCATCCTTAAATTCTCTGAGCTCATAAATTCCTCTAGGGTGTAGGCCGTAGACAATTTAAAAAGGACTCTTACCAGTAGTTCTATTCACAGTGTCATTCTAAGCATATTCAGCTTGGCCTATGAGTTGGTCTCATGTATGACCATACTCCTTTGTCAATCATCTTAGGAGACTTCCAAGAATCCTATTAAATACCTCTATTTGACCATCAGTTTGAGGATGGTATGTAGATCCAAAGGATAAGTTGGTACCCAACTTCTGCCAGAGAGTCTTCCAAAAGTGACTCATAAAATTGGTGTCTCTGTTTGACACAATGCTCAAGGGAAATCCATGTATTCTGACTACCTCTTTAAAGAAAAGAGAAGCTATTTAACTCGTATCATTGGTTGTCTTGCATGGAAAAAAGTGATCCATCTTACTGAATCTATCTACTATCACATAGACACTATCCATTCCTTGTCTTGACTTAGGAAATCCAACCACAAAGTCCATACTTCAACATTCCCATGGTCTAGTTGGGATAGGAAATGGTTGGTATAGGCCAGCATTAGTGGTTGTTCCCTTGGCCCTCTGATACACTACAACTTTCCACATATTTCCTAATGTCAAAATTCATCTTTGGCCAAAATTAAAATCTTTGAACAAGTTCTAGTGTCTTACTGACCCCAAAATGACCACTCAATGCACCATTGTGCTTCTCTTGAATCAAATTATCCCTTATAGACCCTCTAGGGACACATAGTTGACTTCCTTTAAATAGGAGATTACTTTGCAAAGTGAATTCAAAATATTTTCTATGAAAATGGTTCTTATATTCTTGACATACCTTATAAATGTCTACACATTCTTCATCATCACCATATAGATCTTTGAAGTTGTCTATTCCCATGCTCTGCAGTTGGATCTCCTAGACAGTAAGGGATCTTCTACTCAAGGCATCTGCAACCTTGTTCTACAATCCCTTTTTGTGTTTGATATTGAATGTGTATGCTTGCAGGTATTCAACCCACTTCATATGCTTATGACTCAATTTGTCTTGTGAGTTCAAGAAGCTCAAGGCTTGGTTGTCAAAAATGACTATTAAATCTTTGGGGAGAAAATAATGCCTCCACTTTCTCAATGCCTGAACTAGAGAATACATCTCTAGGTCATAAGAAGAATACTTCTTCTTAGCTTCACTCAAATTCTCTGAATGGAAAGGCACTAGTCTTCTCTCCTGGCTTAAGACAACTCCAATTGCCACATTGTTGGCATCACACTCCATTGTAAATAGATTTGGAAATCTTGGAAAAACCAAAATTGGTTGTGTTGCAATCTTCTTTTTTAGTATCTCAAAATAATGGTTAGCTTGTTCATTCCACATAAACTTAGTCTTCATGCCTCCCTTAATAGTGTCCAATAGAGGATCATAGATTGCACTAAATTGCTTAATAAACTTTCTATAGTATTGTGCTAAGCCATGAAAAATTCTTACCTTAGTACTTGTTCTTGGAGGAAGCCAGTTGATGATGGCCTCCACTTTGCTAGGATCCATCTTTAAGTTACCCTGAGATAGCACAAAACCAAGGAACACTGACTTTGTCTTGATGAATTTACACTTTTCTAATTTTATCATCAACTTCTCCTCCTACAACTTCTTAAAAACCAATTTCAAGTGTTTTAGGTGCTCTTCCCTTGTCTTACTATAGATGAGTATATCATCTAAGTAGACCACTACAAATTTTCCGTTGTACTCTTTAAGTACTTCATTCATCAACCTCATGAACTTTGATGGGGAATTTGACAACCCAAATAGCATGACAAGCCACTCATACAGTCCTTCTATAGTCTTGAAGGCTATTTTCCACTCATCCCCTTCATTTACCCTTATTTGATGATAGCCACTCTTTAGGTCTATATTTGTAAAGTACCTTGCTCCTCCTAGACAGTCCATTAGGTCTTCTATCCTAGGGATAGGGAACCTATACCTAATGGTGATCCTATTGCTTGCTTTGGATTCTTCACATAACCTCCAAGTTCCTCCCTTTTTGGGTGCTAGGGCTGTGGGCATGGCACAAGGGCTAATGCTCTTTCTTATCAGGCCTTGTTCTAGGAGCTCTTAGATTTGTCTAGCAATTTCCTCATTCTATTGAGGTGTCATTTTATAGGATGCCTTATTAGGTAGGGTAGCTCCTGGTATTAGGTCTATCTGATGGCTTACAAACCTCTTAGGGGGGAGGGTTGATGGTTGTTCATCACTCACTATTCCTTCATACTTCATTAGCATCTCTTGGAATTCCTTTGGTAGCTCTGTCCTCTTCTATGTTTTGTCTACAACTTCCTTAGGTTGCAACACTAGTGCAAATCTAACTCATTCTCCTTCATCTAAAGTCTCTAAGAACTCTTTTTCAATCACCATGAGAATATTGGGACTAGTAAACTTCAATTCTACATCCTCCAACAATGACTGGTTTTTGTATGTCACATTGTCTTTCTTGAAGGAGTATGAATTTTCAATTCATCATGCATGGCCCTCCTATTAAATTTCCATGGTCTACCTAGGAGAAAGTGACATGTGTCCATAGATAAGACATCACACAAAACTTTATCCTTATATCTCCCAATTGAGAATTCAACTCGAGCTTGTTCATTAACTAGGACATGTTGTCCTTTGTTTAGCCAAGTGACCTTATAGGGACTAGTGTGGGGTATCCTTGTCATTTTCAACTTATTGACTACCTCATCTGACACTATGTTGTCAAATATCCCTAAGTCTATGATGAATCTACACACTTTGCCCATCATCTTACACTTTACTTTGAATAATGATCTCCTTTGACTGAGTTCTTCCTTCACTAGCTCTTTGGTCAGAGTTCTCATCGTGAGATTCTCTCCCTCCTCTGATTCTAATGGAACTTTAGGGTTATTGTTTCCACTTATATCTTCATGAATATAGTTCACTCTTTTGTCCCCTCCTCGAGAGGCACTTCCCTTCTCTAGACACCTATATTCCAAATGTCCTAACTGATTATAGTGATAGTACTTCATATTGGAAAAATAATTGCCTCTTTCTTGACTACTGCCTCTTCCTCTATTGTTAGGGCTCTTTCCTCTACTTGAAATCCCTCTATTGAAGTTTCCTTCCTATTTTTCAGTGAGCTTAGTTTCTTCTTGTCCTTTATATTTATAGTTTATTCCACCATAACCACCTCTTTTTCCTCTACTGTCCCTTACTCTACCCCTTCCTCTTGAAGTATTGGAGTCTTGTTTTGTCTTCAAATTCTCTTCCACCTTGATAGCAATTTGGTGGCATTTCTGAACTATGTCTGGAGTCAAAAGACTCATCTAATCTTGAATGGTCCATTTAATTCCATTAAGATATCTTGCTACTTTCACTTTCTCATCCTTTGCTACTCTTGACCTCATACAAAGTCTCTGAAATTCTTCAGTGTATGAGTTGACATCTAGGTCTTTCTTCCTTAGACCTTTTCTTCTCTTGTGTAACTAGATTTCATAATCGTCAGGGATATAAGCATCTCTTACTCTTGCTACCATAGGTTTCCATGAAGCAATGGGCCTTTTTCCTTTCTTCTCTCTCTCATCTTGGATGAATTTCCACCAAGTGAGAGCATATCCTCTCAGTCTTTCTTTAGCAACCTTCATCTTTTGAGCCTCTATGATTCCATCACATTCAAAATGGTTCTCTACCCCCTCTATCCAATCAAGGACTACCTCTGGTTCCATTTTTCCACTAAAAATGGGAACTCCTTCCAATTCTTTTCCACTCATAGCCTTTAGGGCTTTCACGAATGGTTCTTCATTTAGGATAGGGTCAGCTTTAGGGACTTCATCTTCAAGGGTAATCTCTTTGCCTTTCTCTTTCACTCTATCCTTCACTTCATCTTCTTTTCCATCAAATTCATCCACTTTTTCTCCAATTGAGCCAACCTATCTCAGAGTAGTCTATTCTCCTCCTCTTGTTCATTTACCTTCTTTTCTAATTCAGCATTAGTCACCATTGTTGACTCTCCAATGGATTCCTTTGTTTGTAACATTAACCATAAGCCTGATCAAAAAGGCTCTGATACCACTCTGATAGAAGAGTCCCAAAATTGGATTGCACTCACTCACCTAAGGTCTTATCTTTCCCTAGTCCACCTATGATCCTAATTACCTTCTAGAATCAACCAAATCCTCGAGTCTTCATATACCCCAAGTATATTCTAACTCCACACTAAGAGTTAGTTGCTTTGTGTCCAATCTTAAAAGTCCTCCACCACTGAAAGTGCTCTTTACCCCTATGTTTCCTTGGGTGATCCCAAGCTCAATTCTTCCCAAACATCCATAAAAGTTCTACAAAGGACATATCCACCTTTAAGACATGCTTTTGATGTATTTTTAATCCCATTTGAATGGGTCTTCTACACCAAAGTGATCGAGTTCCACCTTCACAATGTTTTGGAGCCCATTAGGCATAGTAGCCCTATCCAGAGGGTTTTTCTGGTTTCTTGTCAAAAAATTTGACACAAACCCAAAAAATAACTTAGGACTCATAAACCCTTTTGCAAGACCTTAAATATTTTTGAGGTTTTAGCTCCTCAACCCATCCATACACTACTATCCTGAAATGTAGGTCTTTTAGGCCTATTTTCAAGCATTGACAGTGACATACTGATTTCTTGATAAACATGTATTAAGATGGATAGGATAGGATCTATGCTCATAGGAAGGTATCAATTAAACCCTATGGCTCTTGGTGCCACACTTGGTTTATTTTCCTCACAAACTCCCTTGCAATGGCACTTGATTCTTACTCTGCTATACCCCTAACCAGACAGTCATTATTTGCCCAGGGCATAACTCTAAAAATAGTAGCTCAACTCTTCAAGATCTCTAATTGCATATATACACTGTACATAGGCTCCCCTAAAACCTTCATCTACCCTTAGGAGATTCCAATGGTTAGATTTCATGGGGGAGCCATGGAAACACAAATTACTCTAAACTGAAATCCCAGACTTCCTAAATCATAATCAATTTATTAATGATACTAAACTAACTCTATAGTACTTAAAAATTAAATGAAAAAGTCTTGTATCCACCCACTCAACACAAATATAACATTACATAGATCATTTCAATCCATCCAAATGCTCTGTAACTCAAAATGCTCGAATATTACTAACAACACAGAATTGCAGAGTTTCTTACTATTCAAAAAATTGGTTATAGTCACTTCTACTTAAGGAAATGAGCCACATACATCATTAAGATGCTTCTTCCATGTTTCTAGGCCTTTTAAATTAATTTCCCATTCCTACAATGAGGGGAATCCAAAGTTGTCAAGTTGCATGCAACATTTGTAAAAAGTTGTGAATGTTGTCATGACAACTTTTAAGCAACTTTGAGAATCTTTGCATTTATACCTCCATCCTATCTTTTAGGGCCTCTAACCCATATAGTTCGGTGAACCAACCTCATAAAATCCTAGATAAGAATATTTCCTACTATGCCAAGGTCTAGGACACATTTATCCCATAATTCCCATTTAGGCCAAAACTAAGCAATAAAGTAACCTAACTATACTAGGTTGGATTAGACACCAACTATCTATCCACCTAGTAAGATACCTTGCAAGATCATCTAAGGTCCAAAATAAACACACACACTAACTTGGACAAGGTCAGTTAGAAGAAAAAATATCTATGGTTTAGTGGTTAGCCTAGGTGCTCCTACACCATACTCATGGAGTCTCTAGCAGAGGAAGGGGTTCAAGTAGAAGCAACTCATAGTTTGCAAGTATGAAATGTTATAACTATGGCCAATTGGGTCACCCTACCTATAGGTACCCGAATAAGTCCACTTCTTCAAACAATAGCAAGATGGTTGCATATGCTCAAGAAGAAACACCAAGTGTAAAAACTCCATAGGTTGATCACATTGAGTCATAGATGGGAGAAAACTTGATGCACAGGAGCATTCTGATTAGACAACTAGTTAAGGATGAGCCACAACCCAAGACCCCTAGTATCTTTTTGAGTAGTAGAAAGGAGTTCATTAATACCCTTAAGGAGGAAGGAAGTGAGGGGTATGCTATCTTACTCAAGCCTAAGGAGGAAGAGAATCCTAAACAAGAGTCCTTGCCATCAAAATTCCAAGAGTTACTTGAGAAGTATAAAGACATAGTCAGTGATGGTACTCCTGCAACTTTACCTCCTAGAAGAGTGATAATTAATCAAATTGAATTTGTACCTAGTGCATCATTGCCAAATAAGGTATATTATAAGCTTACTCTAGACCATAACGTAAAAGTGGCTAGACAAGTGCAGGAGCTATTAGACCAAGGAATAATCAAGAAGAGTATCAGTCCATGTGTTGTACCTATGGTCTTAGCATCCAAGAAAGGTGGTAAGTGGAGACTTTGTACTGATTCTAGGGCTATTAATAGAATCATAATTCGATACAGATTTCCAATTCCTAGAATAGAGGATTTGATGGACTGTCTTGGAGGGGCAAATTTTTTCACTAAATTGGACTTAAAAAGTGGGTACCACTAGATTAGAATTAAAGATGGGGTTGAATGGAAGAAAATTTTTAAGACTACTGATGGGTTGTAAAAGTGGAGAGTTATGCCATTTGGCCTCTCAAATTCTCCTAGCACATTCATGAGGCTCATGAATGAAGTGCTTAAGAACTTCATAAGGATATTTGTGGTAGTATATCTAGATGACATACTTATCTTTAGTAAGATAGAAGAGGAGCATGTGAAGCATGTGGAGATGGTACTCAAAAGGTTGCAAGAAGAAAAGTTGTCAATCAATCTAGAGAAGTGTCAATTTTTCAAAAAAGAACTTGTGTATTTGGGGTTTGTTGTATTCTAAGGTTCATTGAAGATGGACCCAAGCAAGGTGGAGGCTATTTTGAATTGGCATACACCAACCACATGGACAAAAGTAAGGAGATTTCATGGGTTAGCTTAGTTTTACAAAAAGTTTTTAAGATATTTCAGTGGTATTTGTGCACCAATGGTAGACACCATTAAGGGTTGTCTAAAGACTAAGTTCAGATGGACATATGAAGCAGAGAAATCATTTGACAAGTTGAAGAAGCAAGTAGCAACACAACCTATCCTTAGAATCCCTAGTTTTGATCAACTATTTACTTTGGAGTGTGATGCAAGTGGAATGGTAGTAAGGGGTGTGTTGGGCCAAGAAGGAAGCTAGTAGCCTTCTGTAGTGAAAAGTTAAATGAAGCCAAGAAGAAATATTATTCTTATGACTTGGAACTGTATGCCTTAGTTTAGTCACTTAGGAAGTAGAGACATTACTTGCTACCAAAATAATTTGTAGTTTTTAGTGACAATAAGGCCCTTAGCTATATAAACACATAAGAGAAGCTCAGTAACAGAGATTTGAAGTGGATGGAATATCTTCAAGAATTCACATCCACAATAAATCACAAGAAAGGACAATTGAACAAAGATTGTAGATGCCCTGAGTAGGAGGTTGATAACCATTCAAGAAGTTCAGTTGAAGAGTATTGGGATAGAGAGTTTCAAGGACCTCTATAGTGAAGATGAAGCCTATAAGGTATGCTCAGATTTTTAGAATCACTTTAATAGTCAGTTTTCTGATTTTACCTTGCAGAGTGGGTTTTTGTTTAAGGGGAACCAATTGTGTGTTCCTAAAGGCTCAATGAGAGAGAATCTCATTCAATAGAAACATAATGGTATCTTGAGTGGCCATTTTGGTGTGAACAAAACCATAGAGTTAGTCCAAAGGTTTTACCATTGGCCAAAGTTAGAAAGAGATGTAACAAAGTATGTTGAACAGTGTTTAGTGTGCATGGAAGAAAAAGGAGGAGCTAGCAATGCAGGTTTGTATCAATCTTATCCAATCCCTAATAGACCATGGGAGTGCATTATCATGGATTTCATTGTTGGGTTACCTAAGAAAAAGCATGGCGATGATAGTATCTATGTTGTGGTAGATAGATTTAGTAAGATGAATAATTTTATACCTTGTAGAACTACACATGATGCTAGCAACATTACACATTTTTTTTCAAGGAGATTGTATGAATCCATGGACTACCCATAAGAATTGTATTAGATAGGGATGTTAAGTACATGAGCCATTTCTAGAAAACACTGTGGAGTAGATTGGGTACTAACTTTTCATATGGTTCAACTTACCACCCTTAGACTGATGTTCAAACTGAGGTGGTTAACAAAGTTCTTGGTAACTTGTTAAAATGTGTAACCAAGGATTATGGGAGGACATGGGATGTGGTCATTCCCCAAATAGAATATGAATACAATGACATTGTTAACAGACCAACAGGTAGAATCCATTTTGAATTTATTTATGGGATGCACCCAAGGGGTGTGTGTGAGCTTAGAGACCTTGGAGCTATGGAGTACAAGAGTGGTCATGCTAAAGACTTCACTCAAACCATGAAGGAGATTCAAGAACAGGTGAAAAATACTATACTAGAGTCTACTAAAAAATTTAAGGCTGAAGTAGATGATAAGAGAAAGCATGTTCAATTTGAAGTGGGTGATTATGTCATGGTGCATTTGAGAAAATCTAGGTTGCAGAAAGGAGTGCCTACCAAACTCCAGATGAAGAGAGTAGGACCTTGCAAGATCTTAGCCAAATATGGGGCTAATACCTACAAACTAGATCTGCCTACTGGTTGAGAATCTCACCTATTTTCAATGTGGTAGACTTGATAAAGTTTACATTACCCTTAACTAAGAGGGATGTGAATAGAGAAGAGGTTGGAAAAGATGTAGAATCTAATGCTTTACCTCCCAAGGTGTAGATAGAAGTTGACAAGGCATTGGATTGAAGGGTCAAGAAGACCACAAGACACAAGGTGTACATGGAACACCACATCAAGTGGAAGCATAAGCTAGAGTCAGATGCAAGATGGATTGAAGCTACAAAATTCAAAAAGCTAGGCATTTCAAATGATATCTTAGCCACAAGAGTGACTTGACTTTCTCTTGTGAGGGGGAGTATGGTGTAGGAGCACCACTAGGTTGGTTTTACAATCTAGTTAGTTAAGTTGTGTATGTTTTCCTTATGGAATTTTGGTTTGTAATAATATTGAGTCAAGCTTAAGGTCATGTTGACCATATCCTAGGTGAGTTAGGATGTGTTTAATTTGAGTGATACGACCTTTTGGGAAGTGCAATTAGGGCTAATATGTGTAAAGCCTTCTATTTGGCACATATGTCATGATGATGTCATCATGAGGTTAGTAGAGTCTAAAGTAGGTCAAAATCATGTTTCAACCCATGTTTGGGTCTTTGGTGAAGTTTAGTGAAGTTTGGAAGCATTTTGTTATGGTTTGCAATAAATGGGAAAAGTTGTCAAAGTTGTATTTTGCAACTTTGCAACTTTGCAAAGTTGCTTCGACAACTTTTGCAAGATTTGGAAAACTTGTTCAAAGGGTGTCTTAAGGGGATAATAATTGATTTTCCACCCTATACAAGGGGAATTTGGACCTTGTAGCAAGGTTGGATGTTGGATGTACGGACATAATTTTGAGAAGCAATATCAGTTATGTGATTTAGTGTGCAAATTTGATGTTCTTGGAGATAGTAGGGTTTTGATGGATTAGTTTTGGCACTGTAACCTATGAATATGTTAGAGTAGGTGTTCTTTGAAGTATTTATGGTAGTAGTTAATCATTTTTTTTGGTTTTAGACATCTTTTGTAAATATTTTGTAAACTACACTAGTGTTGGTTTGATCCAGACAGTTTTTTATAATGGAGTCATAACTCCTCTTCCCATCGTGGCTTTTATTTGGTTCCCTAGGATTTGGGAGATGAATCCTTGTACATTAATGGTGCAAGAGGATGGGCCCTTGAAAGAAATAAAACTATTTATGGAGTGATGCCCTAGGCAAGCCAGATGTGCATGGATAGGGAATACAGTGAATTGCAGAAGCATTATGAGTGATTCAATGCATTGGATGCTTCAATCTGAGCATATGGAGGGAAGGATATGTGTCTATAGAGGCCCCTTGTCTTAGGAGAAGATCTAGTGAAGAGTTATTCAAGGTAAAAGAACTAACCCTTATGCAAGTTCTCAGTATTTAGTGAAACCCTTAATTATAGTCTTGATTATAGTAACCCATAGTATGTATAGTTTGGGGAAGCAAGAGATAATAAATCTTGAAGGTTTTCCAAAAGGGTGTCAGGGCATAAAATGTTTTTACCACCTTATAGAGGATATTTCTGAGTTAAGAGCCAAAAGTTGTGTAACTAAGCCTAATTCCTTGTAGCCTTGTTTTGATGAGTTCGAAGTAAGTTCTTGAACTCGATTAGGGTTTCATTGCAAATTATTTTTTTAGGAATTGTATTGGATTCAATTTCTTTGTTATAAGCCTTCCTCTTCATTGACAAATGATCTTGATCATTTTGGATCATTTAGTGTAGAAGATGCAAGAAGACCTCCATTGGGTATGTTGATAGTTGAGTTGATTTCTTTGATGGTGTAGACAAGTTTAATATGTAAAGGATTTGAGAATGGAATCCTTGTGAACTAGGCTTGGTAGAGAACCATAATAGGATAGAGAAGTGGCCTATAGAAAACCCTAGAAGAAGATAGGGTTGTGATAAATACTTGTCATTACATCAGATCCAAAGTTTTTTTCATCCCTATTACTTATAAAGGGATTTCCAAGATCATTTAGTAAGACTTGGAGAATTGGGAGAATATAGAAAAAGCATTAGGTTGTATATTTGTTTCTAGTCTAGGATATAGAAAATATTTTTAGACTGTTTTAAGATAAAATAGAAAATTTTCTTTGATCTTTTGAATGGTATTGAATGGTGTATTTCCTTAGTCATATTGATGTAGAAACTATATTCTTTATACTTAATATAATTTTTCTCAAGTTTGAGTCTCTCCTTTGTGTTACCTTCTGAGTTGTAATTTTTCTGACTTAGTGCATAATATTAGTTTATGCACATGTATTATTCCATAGTTTTGGTCTAGGATCAAATTAAACTCTCTTTGGATACAACATAATCTTGTTTGGATTATCTATGTAAGGATACTATAAGCCTTGTGTGGTCTGGGATATTTATGTTTATGGCTATGAGTATTATCCAGTAGGTTGGTTTCAGTTTTTAGTATTTGTATTGAGGTGTTTCCCAAAGGATAAGGCACTTATCAAGAACTAGTATATTCTATTAAGATATACATCTAATAGGTATGGCTATATTCTTCCCCAAAGGTTAAATCAAAACAATTTCATTTCCTTTTATGTTTTGTGGTTGTTTGTTGTTGGTTGTTGTCTTGCATGGTAATGGAGTGTTAATGAGTGTGTTGTTAGCATTTAGTACTTTCTTACCATTATCCATTGTTTTTGATTAAGGAAAACAAGTTTTATAAGGTTCCTGAAACCCATAACAGAGTGAAAGATTAGAAAGAAAGCCCGGACAGAAAGGACAAAGCCAATCAAGAAAAATAGGCCACATAGGGCCACAAAACTAGGTTTTGAAGCAGCCCCGAAACCCAGTACACGTAGATTGCAGCACTGAAAATAATTTTATTTTTAAACTAGCAGCCCAGAGATAGTAACCAACTAGAAACTAAGAAAGATGAATCACTAAAACCCTAGTTGCCTAAAAAATAGTCCAAAGCCTTACATCAAAAAAATTACTGCAGTATTAAAACTCCCCAATAGACCAGGGTTTTGACATGGAACCCAGAACCAACAAGACCAACATCAAAGAACAACATAGCTCCAAAACCTTCCTTTAGCCATAATTGAAAACTCTAAACTTCCAGGATGGGTTTTTGAAAACGCTCAACAACCATCTACTTGCACCTATTAACCACCAGATACAAGATAATCCTAAAGGATAAAGAAGGAGGAAAACAACAAACTCCCTATTCCTTATATGTGGAAATAGATATGATACCCATCAGCACAAGAGGAAAACCTCCAGTCCTAAACAAGCACCTCATCACAGCCCACTCCACCTGAAAAAAAGGGCCAACCCCCAGCCACTTCCATCAAGCCATCATGTGGAGACAAGAAGGAAGAGACCACACACCACCACCAAAAATCTCCTCCTAGCAGCTGTAGACCACCTCAAAAGACTGAGCCTTCACCTCAATAGAATCTTCCACCTAAATAGGAAGAGACGAAGAAGAAGGCTGAAGTAAAGAGGGACTCCACCTCCGAGAGGCCACACAATAAGAAACCACCTTAGTAGGGGTATACTCCACCTCAGTAGGATTATAACACAAAGGGAAAACACAAATAAGGAGGCCATCTCTATATGAAAAAGCTGCCAAAATAGGGGATGGAAAGAAGCAGTCAAAACCGACCTAATGAAACAAGAAGAGATACGACCTTCCCAAGTAGGGTCCCACCTATCTACAAACACAACCAAAGAAGGATGCTTTCCAATTTTAACACATTTTCTACACCAGAGAATCACTTCCACACCTAGACTACTCCCTCTACCACAAATAGGGCAACACAAATGGGCAACACAAATAGAGACGAGGGGGAAAAGAGAAAAGAGAAAGCATCTCATAACTAAAGCTTGCTCCCCTAATGACCATGAACACCAAATGAGAACCATCTAGCACCACAACCTTAGTTGTCATCTCTCCCATAGAAAAATGGGCATCTCCTAGTCCCACAAACAAGGAGACATGAGACGACTGCAACCCAGTAGATAATAGAAATGCTACGATCGTATCTAGCCATGTGAGAAAAAACTTCAACCACACTGTCTGCCTCCCCAACCTTAGCCTAACTCCAAGCATTACTGCCTTCATCGCTCTCTCTACCAAACTACTCCTGCATTAGCTGAGACCCCCCAGACCAAGCAGAAGCTGCCAAACACTGCACACCAGGCAAGGAAGACATCATTCCCTCCATCCTTATCACTATCTCCTCCCTCCTCTTTCCCCTCTTCTACATCTTCTATGCATGTGGAAGCCCTAGCCCTGCCTACTCTCACTCTGCTACTCCCACTCTCCATCTTACAATCTTATCACTTTAGGTCACTTAACCATTATACATTGTTAAAATCTAGAGTAATAAGGAGTTATAAAGAGTTGAGTATCTATCTAGATTAGTTGTACCTACCTTGGTTTTACAGAGCCAGAAGTGTAGAGGGTAGTCTTGTCCCTATAGTTGGTCCAATTACCTTGCATAGCTTTCATACTTAGAGATAACTACTCCTAACATCAGTTTTAAGGTATATTGGTGGCTTTCAAAGTATAAACATTTTCAAACAACAACATAGGTGTTGATATAAAAACTAAGCATTATTGCAAGAGGATAGAGAAGACACAATCTTTGCATTCAGTTATGAGCTCAAATTATTGCAATTGGACATTGTACACTAGAGCGTACTCAAGTTTCTGTTCTCATTGCATTTATGAAATTTTTTCAAAATGCATCTTTCAAGAATGTGGATATTTAGGTGTATGGAATTTTGTGCAATTTTTTGTTACTGATGTTGATGACAGTTATTCAATTGTGCATTTTCATTGATGTTTACACAAATATAGTGATGTTACACAAATGTCTATACCCAAACCGAGCACAGCCAATGTATGCCATGTTCTCTCGGGCATTGAAGAAGACCAAAATGATTTTTTAGTTCTAACTGAGTTCACTCGGGCATTACAGTATTGGTCGGGCATTGAAGAATTTCAGTATTAACCAAGTTATTCTTTTAGTGACAAGCGACTAAAAACCATTTATATTTTATGGTTAATTGGTTATATGCAGCCGACAGACTTAAGTTTTATTGTTTATGACATGAAGTGTGGAGGAAAAATTAGATGGGATTCTGATTAAGGACAAAACATATAGAGCTACAGCAAAATATTTGATCACTAAGGATCAAGATTTATAAGCCAGAGCAGAGATCTGAATCAACAAAGATAGTTGCTCTAAAAAATAGGTCAATTGATTGTTACCCTCTAACAATTGTAGCAGTGATCTATATCTCTTAACAGAGTTGACTTAATAGTCTTTTGTAAATCCTCTCACAAGGTGACATTTCTACATTGAAGTGTTTTAATACCTCTAACATGGCCACTCCTTACAGGGTGATTAAATCCTCTAATAGGGTCACACCTAACAGTATTTTATTATAACCTTCAACAGGGCTGGCTCCTAACAGGTCTCACTTCAGAACAGTGAAAAATAATGACTAGTTGCAATTGGTGGTTTTTCCCATATTGGGTTTCCATGTTAAATCTTGGTGTTATCTATTTACATGTTATTTACTTTATGATTTATTTTTATGCATTTAATCACTAAAGGATAATCACAGTTAATATCTTAAATTATGATTTGTTAACCGAGTGATAGTAGAATATCTATGTTAACTGAGTAATGGTGATAAATTTGTTTAAGACATCTAAGGGACTTGGATTTGATTTTGTGGTAACTAATTCACCCCTCCTCTCTCTGTTACTTAACTCATTTCCAACAATTGGTATAAGATCATTTGGTGCTTTTAGGAAAGGTTTCAAGGCCTAAGCTAAAGATCAGAGATGTCTTACAGAAGGGAGATCCCCAAGCTTAACAAAGAAAACTTCACTACATGGAAAGATTTGATGAGGCTACATCTATCTACTATTGGAGATACTGGTTTGAAATTATTAGATCAAAAATATGTGGAACCACCAAGACCTATGTCCGTGGATCAAATGTTGGACATGAAGCATCATAACATAATGATGATTGATATAGCTTCTTCACTCAGCTTTCTAAATTTGATGAAGTCAAGGACTGCCCTACTACCTATGATATGTGGAAGAAACTACATGGAATCCATGGAGGAGATGAAAATGTAAAGAGAGAAAAATAAGAAAGTCTTAGAGGTCAGTTTGATCAGATGAAAATGAAAGAAGGAGAAGAAATTACAAGATATAGTGAAAGAATCAAGAAAAGTGTCAGTACCATCAGAGTTGTTAGTGGAACAATTGAAGACAAAATAGTGGTCAGTAAGGTATTGAGAACTTTACTTCCTATCTATGGAATTGGAGTTTCAGCTATTCAAGATATGAGATGCAGTAATGATATAACTCTAGATGGATTGGTTGGAAGGCTTACAACTTTTGAGTTGGAAAATTTTGACAATTATTCTCCTAATCCTAGCAATTTTGAGTCTACATTCAAAGCTAAATTAAACCTTGGTAAGATGAAAGGAAAATAGATTGATAGTGATAGTGATGATGATTCTGATGATGAAGATCTGGAAATCATTGAAGTATTACTTGCTAAGAGAGTTGCCAAAGGAAATTTCAAAGGAAGAATACCATTGATTTGCTTCTCATGTGATGAGGTTGATCATATTGCTGCTAAGTGTCTTTCAAGGAAGAAAAAGGTGAGAGAAAGATCAAAAAATATAAGGGAAAGAAATATTTCAAAAGTTACAAAAGCTACGATGACTGGTGATAAAACAAAATTTGAACATCTTGAGCACTATGATGGTGGGAGTGTCAGTTTTGGGAATGATGAACCTTTCTATGTGAAAGGTAAAGGTTGTATTACTCTAACTGAAGGAATCAAATGTGATAATTCTTATTGGGTTGAAGGAATAAGGTGTAATCTATGAAGTGTGGCACAACTCAATAACATTGGTTTCAAGGTAGAACTCATGAATGGTAAGGCCAAGCTCCTAGATGGTAAGGGAAACCTAGTTGGAACTGTAAGGCAAAGAAAAGGTAATCTAATTTATCTTGATCGTAATGAAATTTCATGTTTTATTGCAAAAGTAGAAGAAAACTGGTTTTGGCTTAAAAGGTTGTGTCATGTGAATTTTGATAACCTGATCAACATAAGCAAGAACAAAATAGTAAGAGGTATTCCTATTTTGAAGAAACCTGAATTAGAAATATGAAAACAACGTCAAATTGGGAAGATGAGCAAGACTAGTTTCAAGAGAAAGAATTACAATACATAAGAAGTCTTGGAATTGGTACATACTGATTTGTGTGGACCAATTGGAACAAAATGTTACACAGGTGAGAAGTATTTCATTCTATTTGTTGATGACCATTCCAAAATGATGATTGTTATGTTTCTCAAAGAAAAATTAGAAGATTTTTAGAAGTATAAGTGGTACCTTGCCAGAGTTGAGAAGGGAACGAGAAAGAAACTTAAATTCCTAATATCTGACATAGGAGGTGAATTCATTTCTAATGAGTTCATTGAATTCTACAATGAAAGAGGAATCAAAAGACAAGTATCTTCTCCAGGTACACCACAAAAAAATGGAATAGCATAAAGAAGGAATAGATCTATTATGGATTGTGCAAGAACCTTGATGATTGAAAATAATGTTGCTACCAAATACTGGAAGGAAGCCATCAACACTGCAATTCACCCCTTGAACAGAGTACAACTAAAAATAGGTACTGAGAAGACACCTTTTGAATTATGGTATGGCTATAAATCTAATGTTCATTATTTAAAAGTATTTGGAAGTAAATGTTACATCTTGAAGGAAGAAAGAAATGAAAAATTTGATTTCAAAGGTGATGAAGGTATATTCTTAGGCTAATCATGTAAAAGCAAAGCATATAAATGTTTGAATCTTGCTAGTCATAAAGTCATAGAAAGTGTACATGTAAAGATTGATGAGTTTGCAAAGAGAAATGAAGAAAATAGCAGTAAACAGCCTAAGGACTATAGAAACTTTGTGTATTATGAACCTGATATGATACCTAAGACACAGGAGATGGTGATTGGACAACAACCATGTCAACCACTAAATTCATTAGCATAAACCTTGTTACAACCTATGCAACCCGAGCTTCTAACTATTGAAACTGAGTCACAGATAGAGGGAACTGAGTCTCAGATGGAAGAAACCAAGTCACAGATAGAGGGAACAAAGTCACAAAAAGAGGCACCTGAGTCACAGACAGAGGCACCCAAGTCTTAGATAGTGGAACCTAAGTATCAGACAGAAGAACATAACATAATATTTGAGCATGGTGAACCTAGTGGATCAAGCGCAGAATCAAAGAGGAAGGAACCTATACTTGCAAAATATGTCAGAAGGAATCATGCACTTCAGAAAATAATTGGAGATCAGACAGAAGGTATAATGACAAGGAACAACATCAAAGTTATGTGTTTGCTTAGTGAAATTGAACCTAGGACTATTAAAGATGCATTGAATGATAAAAGATGGATAGAAGCAATGAATGAAGAGATTGAGAAAATAGAAAAGAATAAAACCTAGACTCTTGTACCTAGACCAAAAGACAAGAATGTTATGGGTACTAATTTGGTTTTCAGAAACAAGATGAATGAAAAAGGTGAAGTTTCTAGAAACAAAGCAAGATTAGTATGTAAAGTATATGCTCAAGAAGAGGGTATTGATTACGGAGAAAATTTTACTCTCGTTGCAAGACATGAAGTAGTCAGAACTTTTCTAGCATATGCTGCACATAAAGGATTCAAGGTATATAAAATAGATTTAAAATATGCATTCTTGAATGGAATCCTAGAAGAGGAAGTCTATATTGAGCAACCTGAAGGTTTTGTAGATCCTAATAAAAGGAATATGGTTTGCAAACTGCACAAAGCCTTGTATGGAGTGAAATAATATCCTAGAGCCTAGTATGAAATATTACATGTTTACTTAATAAGTATTGGATTTCAAAGAACTAATGACAATAGTAGCTTGTATATCAAAGAAGGACCTCATAACAAGATACTATTAGCAGAGATATTTGTTGATGATATACTATTTACTGGACATGATGATTTATGCAAAGCATTCTATGAAACTATGAGTAAGGAATTTGAGATGTCTATGTTTGGAGAAATCAAATTATTTTTTGGTTTACACGTTCATCAGATGAAGGATGGTATCTATATTACTCAGTCTAAATACATCAAAGAGATACTGAAGAAATTTGGAATGGAATATTCCAGACCAGTTGGGACACCTATGCCTACTAGATGTAAGCTGTCTAAGGATGATGATTCAAAGGAGGTAAATCTGACTACCTATAGATCCATGATTGGTAAACTTTAATATGTTGTTCACACTAGACTTGATATTTCATTAGCAGTTGGTATTGTTGCAAGTTTATCAGCTAATCCTAGAGAGAATCACTTGATGACAATCAAAAGGATTCTGAGATATCTTACAGGTACAAATGATTATGGATAATGGTATAAGAAAGGAGGAAACTTTGATTTGAAGACTTTTACTGATGTTGATTGGGTAGGAAGTGTTGATGACAGGAAGAGCACCAGTGGTGGAGAATTATTTCTTAGTGAGAGGTTAGTCTCCTATACAAGAAAGAAACATAACTGCATTTCTCAGTCTACAGTAGAGGCAAAATATGTTGTTGTAGCAGTGAATTGTTCAAATATCATATGGTTCAAACTATTATTGTAAGGTATGAAAGAAGAAATAAAAGAACAAGTTATTATCTACTGTGACAACACTAGTGCTATTAACATCTCAAAGAACCCTGTGATGCATATTGCAATAAAGTATCATTTCTTCAAAGAGTTGGTTCAGGACAAGGAAGTAAGATTGGAATATGTGAATACTAAAGAAAAAATTGCATACATATTCACAAAACCATTACCTAAGGATGCATTTTTTTTATCTTAGAGGAAATCTCAGGGTGATTCCCATAACTAAAGCTCACTAAAACACAGTTTAGTGATGCATCAAACGAGATACATAACAGATTTAACATGATGTAGATTGTCAAAAATTATAATAACATATGAATTAGTAAAAATAGGTACATTACAACTTCATTGGATGTGTATTGGATATTTTATTTGTTAGAAATTAATCTTTCCTTAGTGAACTATGTAATTAAAGGATAAACCAATGTATCCTATATTTTTCTTGTCCTCTAGTCCAAGTAGGAGGACATGTCACATTTTTGTATTTCCTTTAATAAGGAAATTAGATATTCTTCCTTAAGAGGATTCCTACATAGGACACACACTAAATGTGAATGTGGAACTCATAGGATATGAGAGTTACATGAAAACTCCTTCACTCATCTCTACTTAAGAGATGCTTCTATCTCACTTCTAAAAGGTTGGTTCTTATGGGAATTCTTCTCTCTTCTTCTCCCATTCTCATTCTTTCTCTCATAATATTCTAATGAGCTTCTCTCTCTCTCTCTCTCTCTCTCTCTCTCTCTCTCTCTCTCTCTCTCTCTCTCTCTCTCTCCTTTTCTAGGCTTTGTGCCTCATTCATATTATTCACAAGGGTTTTTTTTCTTGTTTTTTCCCCTTTCAAAATTCTTATGTACTTGTCTTGGTCTTGGAGCATTTTGGGTGATATTAGTGTTTGATCTTGAAGGAAAATCTCTCTCTCTCTCTCTCTCTCTCTCTCTCTCTCTCTCTCTCTGTGTGTGTGTGTGTGTGTGTGTGTGTGTGTGTGTGGTAAAAATATTCCTTTGCACTCTCTCTTGGATTCTTTCCTCATCTCCTTTCCATTTTCTTTTATGTTTTTAATATGGTATTAGAGCTGGTTTAGTCCTTGTTTTTGTGTGTGCATGCAGGAATAGTTGAAAGATATCTCTGTTGAGGAGAAGAAATTTTTTTTTTGTTGATCTAACTCTTATTTGCAGGGATTTCTCTCATTTTTTTGCAAATCTAAGTGTTTTCATATCTATTTCAAGTTTTTTTTTTTAAAAGTACTAATCACACCCTCTATCGGGCAACCACAAGTTTTTGTTCATTTATCTAACTATCTTATTTGTAGACTTGTATATTCAGTTTTACATATTTGAGCATCCTAACATTGTTCCTTGCATTCACTTTGCTAAAATTTGCATATCTAACATTTTTATTTGCAGGTTTCATTATAACTTTGCATCACTTTATGCACGATATCTCTATCTTTTGTTCATATTATTCATATCTTTGTTATACTTTTAGATCTCCAATCTCTGCTATTAGATCTTTAGATATATTATATCTTTGTTTTTTTTTTTCTAATCTCTGGTCTCTTTTCTCCATTTCTCTGTGTATCTCAATTTCTTTTCATTGGAGTATTTTTACCTTTCTTTGCACAGCCTATAGTTCCTTGCATTGTATCTTGCACAAAAATATTCCATCCCTTGCGCAACATTGCCATTTATTTCTGTGTAGCATCCTTGGCATGCATCAGATATATTTTTGTCTCCCTCTTGCCTTATTCTTATCATAATTGTTTTATACTTTAAACCTTCTTAGCATACATAGTGCAACCTTTTTGCTTTTCCCCTCCTTCTAGTGTAGATTTGTATATACACTTAGCACAAATTAGCTACTCATTACTTTGCCTCCGCGTAGCAATATTCCTTTATTGCACAGATTTTATATTTCATTGTCTCTGTGTTTTAAACCATTTTATTCTTCCTTTGGTCCCAGACACTTCTCTAGCGTAGCTTCCTTTTTATTCCAGTGCAACCCTTCAAACTCTCTTCCAACGTAGCTCTCATAGCGTTTGTTTTTGTTTATTTTGTGCTTGGATTTTGCCAGTGCAACTCTTTATCAAGAAGTCTTGTGACAATGACACATATTACTATTAGTTTTCATTTTTTTCATATGTAATCAATTAAATTTGACATTTTCTTAAATAATTGAAAAATCTTATGCTGGAAAAGTAGAGGAATGAGAATTTCTGATATACTTCTATAAATTCACAGCAAAAATATGTAGATTTTCGTGGAGTGCCCATATGACTTCTATGGGCCTTGATTCTGTCCAATCTTTAAAAAAGAAATAATACTTTATTGTTTTTACTGTAAACGTGAGTTTTGCTATATTTTTTAATTTATAAGATGCACAATTAAGATGGATAAATGGGCGGCTTCTTGTGCATCATCTCATCCCTCTACGCTATATTTCCTAGCTACATAGCTTTGTCTTCTCTTTGCGCAGTATTCTCTGCTGCTCATGCAACATATTTATTAGTTCAAATTTGTTATTAGTTCAAATTTAATTTTAAATTTCAATCCACCATAACAATTTATATAAAAATAAAATAAAATAGCACAACACATGGTCTGATATTTGATTCTTTGTTATCAATTCTACTTAAAGTTTTTAGTAAATTGTTTTTATCAAATGCATTGAATCTTTTTTGCAGAAAAACATTTTAATTTTGCAGTCAAACCTTTTTCTTTGAGTATATGCCAATGGTAGTTGATTTGGCAACGGTTTAATCTGCATTTTCAAGTTGGATTCTTATTCTTGCAGGGAAAATACTATTTATTATTCTCGCAGGGAGAATATTGTGCATTCTATTATTCCTACAATGGGGATTCTCCGCACTTTTTAATCATTAATCTATTTTTTTTTAATATTCTTAGTTTTATTTTGAACACCATCTTTGACTCATTCAAACTTTAATTTCATTATTTTATTATTTTATAATTAACAATCTACATTTGTTTATTTCATTATTTTATCTAATTAGTATACTGGTAATTATTTATTCATATAGCTTCTCTCATATTTCAATTATGTTATTTAGTTTAATTCTCATTGCCATTTGCTCCAATTAAATTTATAAGTATTTCTTGTTTAAATCAAAAAGTTTAAACGTCAATACATTTTTCCTCAATATTACTTCAAATCATTTCATTCCTAAGTTATGTTTATCAATTCTGACCAAATTCAATTGGTGGTTCATTATTTCATTGTAGTTAAAATTTGTTCCATCATTTAAACTATTTTTTTTCATATATTTATTTAACCATTCAATTGAGAGTTACATTAATTTAAACTTACTTTCCTTGATCTTTTTCATTATATATTCATTGTATTTCACTTCATTTTAGCTAACCTGATCATTTTTCTTAATTAATCATGCCAACATTAATTCTAGAGACTAAATTAAATGGTTCTAACAATTTGGTTTGAAAATATTTCATTTTGATTATTATTCGCAAGAAAGGAGTTTATGTTCTTTAAACAAAGGGGTAATCATTCTTCTTATATATTAAGCTTCTTTCTTACTGTCGTGTTTAACATTCAGTTAAATTGAACTTCTCCTTGTAAGTCTATTTAATGTTAACTGTTTATTCTCTGCTTTACTCAATTTTAATTTATTTTCATTTACTTTTGTTGGGTATGATGAATCTACTAAAGGTTGTAGATTTTATGATCCTATTATTAACAAGGTGCCTATTGCAAGAGATATTGTTATTGCAAAAATGAAGTGCATGATTGTTCCAAGGTCAAAGATGATAAATTTAAAGGGGGTATTATTGAACTCATGGAGGACCAACCTCCTATTCTAAACCCTAATCCTAATGCACCTATTTCTATTCCTACTATTTTTAAAAAAGATGATGATGATAGTAAGAATATATCTACTCCACTTAGTGATAATTCTTGCTCATGATGATGATAATTTTGTTCATGATGATAATGATATATTTTCTCCTCGTAGCGATGATGAAAATGATGAATTTATTCCCCATGGTGATATTTCCATTACTTATAAAAGGAATCCTAATTGGTTTAAATATTTACTTAATTAGTTCTCATGTTCACCATCAATGGAGTTTTCTAACTGATATCCATAGAATTAATGTTTCTCTTACATGTATCTCTTCTTTATCTCTAATTGTTCAGGATTATGAGATTATCTTACACTATTGCCTTCATGAGTATTATTACTAATTTTATTGATGAGCTTGAATTAATCTATTTGCACATAGTTTCAATTTATGCTTTTAGAGCATCTCTTCATGCACATAGCTACAGTTTGTGGCTTTATACCATATGTTTATATTCATTTTGTTCAATTTATAATTTGCACTAGGATGCACTTACATCAGTTGATTTTGATCAAATTATTCCATTTTTAATTTACACTGGGTTGTACTTACTTCAATTGATGTTGATCAACTTGTTCCATTTGTAAGTTGCACTGGGTTGCACTTACTTCAGTTGATGTTGATAAACTTGTTCCATTTGTAAGTTTCACTAGGTTGGTCTTAATTCAATTAATCTTTATCAACCTTTTTCATTTGTAAGTTGCACTAGGATGCACTTACTTTAGTTGATGTTTATCAACTTGTTCCATTTGTAAGTTTCACTGGGATGCACTTGCTTCAATTGATGTTTATCAACTTTTTCCATTTGAAAGTTGTATTAGATGATTCTTTATTATGTTCCTGAGTGAGAGGATGGTTCTTTATTTTGTTCCTCAATGAGAGGATGATATTTCATGGGTTTCCCTACTATTTCACATTTTCTTAAAGGCAATATGTTATTACTTCTCATAATCTTGTCTTTTGGTTCACATCGGTAAACATGCTTGGCAAATCAAGATCTTGAGTTAATTTGGTGATTGATTCATATATTTTACTTATTTATCTTTGTCTCTCTCATATTTATTTATATATTAACATGATAATATACTACATTTTTCATTTCTTAGATCGTGGGTCATGTAGGTGATGGAGACGGGACCCATTCACTTGTAGTGGGATGACTCATTAGTGGACTGTCTATATCCATGTGATTGGTGCAAGATTGATGCAGGTTTTCATTAGTTGACCTTGTCTATGGTCATTTGTTTATTAGTATACTTCTTTCATGAGAGCATTGATTAATTCTTTCGTACCTAAAATTGTCATTTTGAACCTTTGAGCATTTATTCTATCTTGATATCATGTTAGCTCTGTTGCATTTTTGGTGAACAAATTACATTTATCTTTATCTCTAACTCAATTTTCACTATGATATTTTCCTTCAAATTATATGTTGATGTTATAAATTTCTAGAGATATACTAACTTGAATATGAGATTGAATTCTACTTGTGGATAGTTGTTTTTTTTTCTTGTTCTAGGTTTCAGGTGATCCATCAAGGCACATTAAAGACATCAATTTATTTCCACATGTTCTATGAATCACAAGAGTACTTGCAGATGTGCATATACTTCCAATTGAACACATTTAAAGGAGCCTTCTACTTCTCTTGGCTCTACCAAATATTCTTGTACGTTACGTTTCTAGAAATCCACTTGCAAAATTGAAAACAATATTATTTTTTCCTTATATTGAAGATCAAGTTGCAGATATTTGTAAAAATTGGGGTATGGGGTTTCATACCCCTTCTTGTAATCACCCCAAGTAAAGATTAAAGGGGGATGTTAGAAATTATTCTTTCCTTGGTGAAATATGTAATTAAAGGATAAACCAAGGTATCTTATTTTGTTCTTGTCCTCTAGTCCAAGTAGGAGGACATGTCACATTTTTGTATTTCCTTTAATAAGAAAATTACATATTCCTCCTTAAGAGGATTCCTACACATGGCACATACTTAATGTAAATGTGGAACTCATAGGATATGAGAGTTACATGCAAACTCCTTCACTTATCTCTACTTAAGAGATGCTTCTCTCTCACTTCTAAAAATTTGGTTCTCACAGGTTGGTTCTTATGTGAATTATTCTCTCTTCTTCTCCCATTCTCATTCTTGCTCTCATAATATTGTAATGAGCTCTCTCTCTCTCTCTCTCTCTCTCTCTCTCCTTTTCTAGGCTTTGTGCCTGATTCATATTATTCACAAGGGGTTTTTTCTTGTTTTTTCCCCTTTCAATGTTCTTGTGTACTTGTCTTGGTCTTGGAGCATCTCTCTCTCTCTCTCTCTCTCTCTCTCTCTCTGTATTTGGTAAAATATTACTTTACACTCTCTCTTGGATTCTTTCCTTATCACCTTTCCATTTTATTTTATGTTTCTAATAGTCTTTAGTATTGGTTTTCAAACAGAGAGACTTTATTGATGTCATGCCAAAAGAAATTATTGAAGGAAAGAAGATTGTTGATGACAAAGGAAGAAATTTATTAGAAATAGAGATTAATATAAGAGGGAGAAATCTGTATTTAAGTGATTGTGAAGACAAACAATGTTTTTGGATATGAATTAGAATGAATCTAAGGACATTAATAAAATTTGATTCTTGTGTCTATTGCTCTATAATTCTTTTTATTATGACATGTTGTGTTGCCATCAATGCCAAAGAGGGAGATTGGTTATGACAATTATTGAATTTTGTATTGTCATTGATGTTTACACAAATATAGTGATGTTACACAAATGTCTATACCCAAACCAAGCACAATCAGTGTATGCCATGTTCTCTCGGGCATTGAATAAGAGCATAGTGATTTTTTAGTTCTAACCGAGTTCACTCGGGCATTACAGTATTGGTCAGGCATTGAAGAATTTCAGTATTAACCAAGTTATGCTTTTAGTGATAGCTGACTAACATCAGTTTATATTTTATGGTTAATTGGTTATATGTAGCCGACAAACTTAAGTTTTATTGATTATTTGAAAGGTTATTCAAGCCGACTTGACAAGGCTTATCATATATATAAGGTCAAGTTTGGATTGAATGAGTGTGAGAAGTGTTATTGAAGTGTTGGGTGTTGTTGTAAACCCATTGACCATATAAATCCTTTATAATCTAGTATAAATAGACCTATTCTATCATTTTTTGTCATTAGGGAGGGTGAAATCATAATTGGAGTCTCTTGAACCTTTTCTTCTATTCTAATAGTCCGTACAATTTATGGAACTGATACTTCTTGTGTTGTATGGTACTGTCCCACTTTAAATCTTGTGTCTTCTTTATTGCAACTACTGCTGTCCACACATATGAGCTGCTATTTTTCATTGGATCTTCCATCTTCCCTTTCTAGTAGAGTATTGTTATAATACTTTAATGTCACCTTTCTTCTTGAAATCTATTGTTTTCCTCATTGAAATATCATTGTTTATATCAGATCACTATCCCTTGATTTGTATTTTCTTTTCTCTTTATTTGGCAGTCATTTTTTGCATCTCTTCTTGCTGTTTATGCATGGTATAACCGACCAATTACTCCTGGCATACATGCACTTTTAAAATTAAAAATCATGATAATAAAATTCATCATTGCCTCTGGAATTGGGGAACATGGAGGGGCTAATCAAACCCTTCATTCTCTTTTTATTCATTGTCATGATTTTGCAATGTAGAAAAATTGGGACCATCCACACAAGCTAGTCACTTCTTGATGTTGTTATTGTTTGTATTCCATGTTTTTCAAGTGTTGGCTAGTAGATATGAACCTCATTGGTTTTTTCATCTAGAAAAAGGAGTGGATGGCTTATTTGAGAGTTTTAGCGGGCTAGATTCTCGCATCTCTATCGTTGGTTAGACTGCGACAAAGATTGGTGTCCATTTACAGGTGAATTGGCACCTTAAATGGATGGATGTTTCTTCGATCAAATGTTTCTTAGAAATCAAAAATCATATTGAAAAGATTATTGAAGCTTATAATATTTGGTATATTTCAGATTTAAACTTTGGTAGACATCCAATTTTAGTTGCTAAATGATTTAAACCAATTTCGCAGAGTGCAAATTCACAAAGAGACACCGCTAATCAAACTATAGAACTCATCAGGGTAATTTGTCCCTCTACGGCTTGTTCTTTGTTGATGCAGTTTCATGTAGCTTTTTGAAATCATTCTTTGAATCTTACATTATGTTTGCATGTTTTTTAATAACTAGAAAATAGGATTTTTTGCTAGAATTCATTTTGTTTATATAAGATTGTAGTACCTAAAGGATTTCAACAACAATCTATACAAAACCTCCAAGTTAAGTTAAATAAACCTTGTTTCAACGAATATGTTGTAATATGCACAAAAAATATATAACTTGTTATCCTTTTCTTTTGAGGGTTACTATTCTATGTTTTCAGAGCATCCAACCTCAAGTAATCTTGGCTTTGTGACTATGATAGAATTTCAGTTCTCACTATAATCAATTAAGAAATCACTTAAATTATCTAATTTAGTTTTACATTATTTAAAAATAGGGTTTCAATTCTTTTAAATGTTGGATTATTTTAATTTAAATGAATTCTATCATGGAAAAATTCTATTTCGATTGATCGAAGGCACAATTACTATTCTATCACTAAAGGATATTATGGATTTCAGTAGTTATATTTTTCTTTCATTAATGTTGTATGAGAGTGTTTAGGGTATAAATATTAGAACACACCCTCTTGCATTTGAAGAAGTTTGAGAAATGAATTGATTTTGTCATGGTAGAGTTAGTACTTGACAGGGATATGTAGTGAGAAATTAACAAAATGTTGAACGGTGGTTTATGATTGATTTTATTATGGATTTGGAAATTTTCCTTTCATACAAATGCTTGATTGGTTCTATCAAATTCATTTGGGACTTGTCTAATCTAATCAGTTAGACCAAAGAGTTTTGTGACAGTTTGGGGATGCTGGAGTAAAGGTCAATGTTTGACACTTTATGGTTTGTAAATGTGATGTTGGAAGGTTCTGAAAACCATACCAAAAATTCTTGGTCCCATGTTCATTGCCTAGATTGAATAAAAGAACACTGTTGCAGGCCTGGTAGAGATAAGAGCAAATTATGAGATTTTTGTGTTTGAATAATTTGTAGAGTCTAGTTGACTAAGGAAAGTGAACTCTTAGGAGTATATAGGAAGATTACAATCCTTATTGGAAGTCTATGCTTGATGTAAGACATTAGTCCATTGTTGGGGCTTGATATTTTAAATTCGTAGAGGGGAAGAATATTTCATCTTTAATTTAATATTTTTTTAATTTTATATAATAAATATAAATTAAATTATAAATTGACATTTTCAAATGTTTTTTTTATCATTGAAATTTTCCCAGACCTTTATATCTTGATGTTGTTAGCATGCAAGGCTTCAACAAGAGGAAGAAAATGAAGAAGGTAACACCCATTATTCAAGAAGAGTTTCAATTATACTCCAATAGAAGCACCAACCACAAAGCCAATGGACAGAGCCGTCAACATTGCACAACAACTATAATCCTGAGAATGTGCATTCTCTACCTGGACACCCAATGCTGGGTTTCTTCTTCATCAAAAACCCAATCCAAATCCACAGTGGATGCTCAAATACATATTGTTCACAGTGACAAGATTACATGACAAAGATAAAGATAATGAAGGATCCCCAAGAGGAATCAAAGAAGGAGATAACAGTGATAGTAGTCTTCAAAAAAATGGTCAGGATGACCTCACTGTAAATCATGTACTTGTAGAACATAGAAGGGAGAAACTAAATGAAAAGTTAATTATTCTGAGGACTCTGGTGTATGTGGTAAAATTGGCCTTGTTATTCAACCATACACTTCAACATAGTCCTTGTTCATCAGCCACATACAAAAGTGAATATGAGTTATTCATCCTGCATGCCTGTATGATTCGACCTGTTGCCTT